>LKNJ01005390.1:1242-23700 GCA_002120245.1 Maccullochella peelii
GCACACACACACACACACACACACACACACCACTTACCTTCCTACTGAATGGCAGGCTCTAATGGCATGACATTACTCACTGCCATAATAACTCCTGCTGCTGCAAAACATTTGAAAACTAACAACCACTTTCTTTCCTTCAGCCGCTGCACAATCAACCATTAACAATAATTATGTTAGCCCAATTCTGCATAAATTAATCTCCCAGACTTGCAGTTTTTTCAAGCAGCGTTTTCATAATGATATAATTATAAAGCATCTGAACTGAGACAGGCTTCGCAGCTGATGTAACACCAGAAACACTTTTAATATACACGAGACTCAGTCAGGTTACTGCAGGGAAATCTGAAACCTTTAAGATGGCAGCGCTGACGGCCAATCAGCACAACCGCCACAGAAATCTTACTTACAACAAGCAATTCAAGTAAGTCTCCTAGGAATTAAATCATGTTTATATAAAGCTGCAACTAATGATTCTTTTCATTATCGATTAATCGTTAAGTCTATAAAATGTCAAAAAATAGTGAAAAATGACATCAAATCACAGTTTCCCAGAGCCCAAAGTGACGACTTCCAGTTGCTTCTTTTGTCCGACCAACAGTCCAAAACCCAAAGACTCTTCATTTACTGTCAGAAAAGACAAAGAAAAGCAGCAAATCCTCACATTTAAGAAGCTGGAACCAGCAGATGTTTGACATTTTTTGCTTGACAAATGACTAAAACAATGAATCTATTATCAAAATAGTTGGCAATTAATTTTCTTTCGATCGATCGACTAATTGATGCAGCTATAGTATTTTTTNTATATATATATATATATATATAACTAATTTGCAACAGCAAATGCGTTTTGAAGGAAACGTAATGCCTCCTAGGTTATATTTACTGTCAACATAATGACGGCACCTTAATTAACATATTTGCCATGTTGCAAAATGTTTATACTGAATGAATCAGTAAAATGTTGACTGACAGTGGATTCAATTTGTTTTTCTACAATATCTGTTAATAGCAACTAAAGCATGATTAAACTTTTCTTTTTATATTTAGGTACTTGGCTGAGGTTAGCTAAACATCATGGTCTTTGTTAGATAAGTAACTATACACACGAGACAGGACGAGTTTATTTTAATAGCATTCAACCGAAATCACAATCTTTTCCCAAACCTAACTACACGCAGCACTCAGGATGTGAACTCCCGGTGTCCTGCAGCCCGTCGCAGCAGCTATACATCACTTCTCTCTTATGTTCGGGTGCACAAGTCCACACTAAACGATCTGTTAAAACTGTGTCGATGTTTGGTTGCACCGCAGAGACGTAAGTTTCATCTTTGCTACTCTGGCGTAAAGTCCACACTAACCAAAATACTGTCGCAGAAAATGATGTTTTCACTTCCTCTTATCCCACCCTTCAAAACGATGCGCCATGCCAGCTGCTGTTTTACGGAGGACTTTACACCTGCTATGGGCCAGGTGTCAGATTTAAGTTGTAGCCCAACTTGTGCCTACGTTGGAACTATTTCAGCTGCTGCAACCCAGCGCTGCTCTTTGTACACCACCATCCACCCCGACCGCCGCATTATAGAACATGTAGCACTTCCCACACTAGAAAAAACATTGCCAACATAATGCAGGCAGCAATTCAGCTTCTCCTCAAAACACATCTGGCAAAACAAATTAGGAAAATATAAGAATCTGCTTTATAACCATGAAAAAGACAAGAGGAAAGCTAGCTACAGCTAACGTACAGTTGGTGCATTGGTTGCTTGGGGTGAATACATGGTACACAGTACAGCACTCCAATTTGCTCTAATGACACAAGGTCAAACTTCGCTTCACAACTTTACACCTTTCAAAAGGTCTAACATCTCTTCTACATGGAGGTTTAAGCCTTTTGACAGCTGCAAAAGCACAGAAAAACGAAATGCCAAAACACAATGTCTGAGTTGGTGTATAACAAAAGCACAAGAATAACAGACTTGAACACAAAGTGGTGCAACTACACCTTTAACAGACAGGGATGTTTGCAGCCCATTATGATGCTCAACAGAATCTCTGAAGAAGCATTCAATTATTCAACACAGACCTGAGAAAATGCAGCTTTTATGTGCTTTCATGCTGCGAAGAACACTTGAACAACACATACAACGTTCCAAACCAGCAGCTATTAACCACGACTCCAAAACATTTTTGACTCGGACCAGATTTCCCCGTTGATTCGTTTCCCGCCACACTGATCGATTCAGATGAAAGCATCTTTTATGTGATTTCAGAAGAGAGGCACTCACTGCCTGAAGAAGAAGAACCAGAACGGAAATCTGCAGTTAATTAAAATATGAAAGGCAGTGGAGACGAGGATGTGAGGTGATGTTAGCAGGTGATGACAGACGCTGGGCGGTGATATCACGATTCTTTATTTTAGCGTTTCCTTCAGCAGTGCAGGCTGCGGTGCGTGAATGCAGAGGGAAAACCTGCCAGCCTGCAGAGCGCGTGGGCGTACCGTCGTACCGTGAAGCCCTTTCACTCTGGCTGGCATTGATACTTTGATGACTAATGGGCTCTCAGTCCAGCCTCCACATGAGCTGTCGAACTGCTCTGCAAACACACTCCAGGGCCTCGAGTCAGCGGGGCCGTTTCCTCCTCGTGCACTTTTGTCTAATTATCGAGTCAAATGGAAAATCATTTTTCTATTTCTAGAGTTAGACCTATGAATCAAAATGCCAATATATTGAGCTAACATTGGCATTTTAGTCTCTACCACCTAGCTCTGATGATGCACATGACTGATCACATTTATTGTGACCTGCTTACACTCCACCTTGTTATGAACCTTTTCTAATAACTCAGTTACCATCGATCTGTCTGTATTTTCTTGTTGAGTTTTGTGTTTTTAATGTTCCTGTTGCTGAGTTTGTGTTTTGTACTGTCTCTTGTGCATGTGTTGCAGGGTTTTATGTATTTTAAAAGGCCCATCTGGGCACGGGCATTGCAATAAACGGCATAAAAAATGTATGGCATTTAGTATAACAGGTTTCACAGCACATTGCTTTCCTCTGTCTAAACATTTGTCTGCATCCATTAGTTTCATTTATTAAAATTTGACATAGAAACACTGGTGAATCCTGAAATAATAGTCATTTATAAAACAATTTACGAGGAATAACGGAGAGTTCTTGTCTTTTGGTTCTCTGTGTCTTGTTTATTGTAATTCAACAAATTAACATCACCATGTTTTTGGGGGTGAAACATGAACTTTCAAGACTAGAAGATTTAAAACCTTTTGTTTCACACCTGCAGATGTCCATCACAGAGTTTTCCTCAGGATGGCGAGAGGAACTGTGGCATACTGATGAATTTAGGTGTTAAAGAAAAATAAAGGACTCTCAAGGTCACCTGCTCATTTTGAAAAAAACGTCTGAAGCTTTTTTTTCTCAAACTCACCAGGGGGGCTACTTTTACCTTCTGCCTGTCTGATTTCCATGTTTTCAACCAATAATCTCCTGTCAGTCACAGCCCAGGGGAGCCGGCAGACAAGACCAAAGCAAAAGTCTTCCAGCAGCTCCGGTGTGTACTGCAGCACAGGAATGAAAGCTGGATTTTACACTGAGCTTTTCTTCTTTAGTACGATGAACAAAATGAAGGAAAAATAAAGATTTCCCAACAAGGTAAAATACAAGAAATCTGTCTTCAGGGACGGAAAATGGTGAAGGTAAATAGCAGTCACCCTGAAATATGCATGACCCTGAATGCATCCTGCCTCCTCATTGGTGGGTTGGACTGTATCTGAGTGTATAATCTCATGTTGCAGCTGCAGTGTGGAAGTAAATCTGTCTCACCAGATTTTGAAATTTTAAAGCCATTGAATTTCGAGCACTGATTTGTTTTGGAATTGAAATTATATTTTTTTTTGCCTCAACTCATTTTCACTTTTATTTTTCAATGTTCACAAACTCAGATCCCAAAATTCGAGTTCCAAAATTCAGATTAAACATCCAGGATCCCGAGGATAAGCAATCGAACCAACATCCAGCCAATCAAGTTACGCTCCACTAGTTTCAACAGATATCACCTGACTTGCTGCACGTAAACAGAATTTATTGGACAATATCAACGCAGAACTTTAAAATCTCAAAATCTGGTGAGACAGATTTACTTCCACACTGGAGATCTGAAGAAATAAACCATAAACTGTTGGATAATTCTGGTTCTGAATTCAAAACAGGATTCTCCATCAAGGTTCCACCAAGAACTGAGCTGACATGAACTTACAAGTCTTGGGTAAAATTGAAAACTTAGAATCAGGACTGAGGTGCGTTTCTGATGTTGACTGATCCATCTCTTGTTTATAATATTGAAGTCGTTCCTGCTTCTCAAATGTGAAGATTTTCTGTTGTTTTCTTTGTTGTTTTTTGTCTTTTTTGTCACAGTTAACTTTAGCTTTTGGACCGTTAGCTGAACAAAACAAGCAATTTGACTTGAAGAAATTATTATGGGTATTTTTCACCGCCAGGCTGTGTGGAGTTTGCATGTTCTGTGAACGGTTGTCTGTCTCTCTAAGACATAAGACTCTCTAAGGATAAGATAATGGATGGATGCTGCTGAACTGATACTGCTTTAACACTGCTAGTTTGGGCTTGGACGCATCTGATTTGATGACATCATATTGTGATGCCAAAAGTTGAGCCAGGTTAGATTTTTTGCCGGATATTGCTGCGTTTTCTTTTTCTCTGAGCCTCTACACTGGGACACCTGCTGTGCTCATGCAGCGGTCTCAGTGTAATAAAGACGGATACATCTTTTCATTCATTGATTTTTTTTGTCTATTCGACTCCTCTGAATGTTGAGATCCGTCATTGTATTACACAGAGAGGTACAGACCCTTTTAAATCAATGCTCACTCCATGTAATGCTGCTCTGGATGTGACTCGGTTTAACGGCTGTAAATGTGAGTCTTTGCACATTTCAGATCTGACGTCTCAGCAGACATGAGCCAGATCCCCGGTGGTTTGTCCTCGTTTAGAAATCCACATCAAGAGTCCGGAGTCAGACATTTTGTGCCTTTAGAGAGAGCGTTCAGTGTTTTGGAAAGACGTCTGACTGGCTGGCTGTTGGATAAACATCTGACCGCGCTGACTGGAGGTTCGCTCCAGCTAATATTCTTTGAAAATGAAAGCATTAACAACATCAAAGTGCTGATGATTATCAGCCTCAGGTTCAGACCGGACACATGTGACGTGAGTTTGGATCCTGCTGAGGACCGGTGACCTTTCTCTGATAACACGCAAAAAAAACTGCTAATAAATGATTACATTTGATTTTTCGCTTAAAATCTGCCTGTTTTAGTGCTACTTAGATGCCTATAATGAATGTTTTCAGCACAGAAAACATAGAAAACTGATTTTAATTCACATGTGTGCCTTTGTCACACTGTAATAATCCATCTTGAATGGAGAGGCACCATTAACACTTTTCCCCCTCTCTTTTTAGCATCATTAACACATTGTAAGTGTAATGTGGTGAACGTGAACAAGGTGCATTAAAGCTGCACAGCTGCTCTACAGTTTCATCAGTTACAGGTTGATGGTTTGGAGCAAAATGCTTTTTAAGTGACAAAATGAAAATCCGTGTTGAGAGCATCACCTGAAAGCTCTGCTGCTGAGGCGCCGTCTGAAGGTCAAATCAACACGTTAAAAACATCTTTTCAAACAGGAGACTCACTCAAATAATCTTTTTATATTTGCCGCTTAAAGACATCATTGTCTTTTCCTTTAATCTTCACTAATATGAAGCTGATATTTTCCTCAGCTGTGAAGCTCCGGCCCGTTGCCTCAAAACGTTTAGTGAAAACTCGGTCACATCACGGCTCAGAAAGCGGCGCCGCAGGCTGTTGTTCACTGACATGACTGTAGCTCACTGAAACACAAATCTAAAAATCATGTTAATAACCTGATGTGCATCGCCTTTTATTACACTGCAAATGTACAGATATTGAAGCTATAGTAGATAAGTCTACCCTGGATATTAGAGCTGCAACTAACGCGTATTTTCATTATCGATTCATCTGCCCATCATTTTCTCGATTAATCATTGTGTCTATAAAATGTGAAAAATGCCCTGTGTGAGTTCCCTGAGCCCACGGTGATGTCCTCAGATGTCCTGTTTGGTCTCACCAACAGGCAAAACATCCAAAGCTATTCACTTTAATCATGTGTGACAAAGAAAAACATACAATTCTCACATTTAAGGAGCATGAAAGCAGCATGATGCCTAAAATGATTATTTGATTATCAAAACAGTTGTCTGTCGATCGAACAATGGATTAATCGACTAATCGTTACAGCTCTAGAACGGATGTAATTAATATGATTATAACGTGTTATTAAACTCACTGTTTTCACACTGAATGAAACAATTAAAAAGCATTGGCAATGAGCACATAATGACGTTATAAAGCAGTGTAACACCTCATAAAGTGATGTAATCACTAACAGAGCAGGTTTAATTTGTGAATCACAAACAGGTGTGCTAAGAACAATAAAATATGTCAAAGATAAAACAAAACAAAGGAAGAGTGACAGTTAGTTAAAGGCAGTGCTGAATAAATAAGTTTTCAATTGTCGTGCCGTGAAGGATTATAAAACGACAAAGAGTTAGTGATGTAGGCCGGTCTCAAACCATTAAGAGCCTCGTAAACAAGTACAAGAACTTTAACATCAATCCTTAAATCTATTAATTGCCAGTGATGTCATTGCATTGCTGTTTCACCTGGATACAGGTGTGGCCCATTATTAACCCTTTTGTTAGATAATTAGTGCCTTAAATGATCTGTACTGCCTCATATTCTCTCTCCTGATCAATCTCCGTCCTGATGCCCGCTCGCTCGCTCGGGATCAGCTGTTAACATGCGACATCACACCCCCCCCCCCCCTCCGATCACAACTCACCCTGAATAAACTAAACACTGTCAAGGTCACCATGGAAACCCAGCCTGTGCAAACCTGTTAAAAACCCACCAGGTAAGCGGGAGCGACTCGTGCTGGTTTCACAACATCTCGGCTCAGCCGTCCGCCGAGCTCACCAGTAAGTTACAGTAAACCGGATCTGATGTTTCTATATACAAAACAAATAAAACCACTCAAGAGTCCTGGGGAATAACCGGATATTGACGGGCATGTTAACACTCCAGTGAGGTGATCAGAATTCAAGATAAACCAGCAGAAGCAGAGAGTGTTCTGCAGGGATCCACAGACTGACAGACAGGAAGTGACAGCAGAGCAGCCGCTGTCATTCACAGACAAACTCAAGTGCATCTTATTGTCATGCAGACGACAGTTTGAGCTTCTGCAGCCGCAGAACTGCTTTTATTTCTGTCAACAAGGCTGCATCAGATTTTAAACGGTAGTTTGATCGTTTTAGCCGTTTTTGTGTGTATACTTTTAGCCACGATAGCAATGTTGGCCAGTCAGTCCACCACTTTAGTCCAGAGTGAAATACCTCAACAACTATTGGATGGAGTGCTGTGAAATTTGGTTTAAACATTCATGGTTCCCAGAGGATGAATCCTACTGACTTTGCTGATCCTCTGACTTTTCCTCTAGCGCCACCAACCGGTTCACATTTGTGGTTTTGTCTCAACAGCTATTGGATGAAACATGAAATGTGGTTCAGGCGTTCATGTTCCCCTCAGGATGAACTGTAATAACTTTGGTGATCCTCTGACTTTTCATCTAGCGCCATCAGCCTCAGCTGTACTTTGTGTGCACTGCTAATTAGCTAATGTTAGCATGCTAACATGCAAAACTAAGACGGTGAACATGGTAAACGTGTCTGTGCGAGTTGAAATGTTTCAACTTGAGCGAAAAATGTGTGCAACCTCTACAAGCCTTCCATGAGAGATCACAGGGACCGCCAGATGATTCTGAACTCATGGAGAGAGATTGCCGCCATATTTAATGGATAAAAACAGTTCGTTAGTGCAGCCAATGCAGCCATGTTGGTTTAAGAGGATTTTCCGGTAGCACTTTTAGCTTATTCACAGAATGTTTTCTTTTGTACGCTCCCTGGTGTTTCGGAGAATACTGCAACGGATAGCGCGTTTAGCATAAACGCCTCTGTGCAAGCTCACAGCTTACGCAACATTGGAGGCCCGCGTCATGGTGCCTCCAATGTCACCCACGTTTTGGTAGCACACAGAGCCCAACACACGATCACGTAATTATGAGCGTAAAACAGAAGATAATACACGAGTGGACAGCTGTATCGATTAAAACAGAAGCGTATCTGTTCCATCAGACGCGCGTGGTCGGACTGAAAAACCTGAAACGCCTCCTGTGTTGTGACGCTGTAAGATATCTTTTCTTAACTGAGCACACAAGGACGTCTGCCTCCTCTGTAATATGTATTTAACACATGGTTCTGTGTAGTAATCTTCTTTCATTAGAATGTTATTTCTGAGCTTTGTGTATATATCCAGGCTTTGTACAAAAACTCCTCGTATTCAGTGCTTCCACAGTCGTTCCTGTCAGCAGGGGAGTAACCATTTAATCCAATTTGGATTCAATTTAAATTAAAGGCGTCATAAAATCTCACATCCTGCTCATGATTTGAGCTGATTCACTTCAATCTTCCAAAAGGTGCAACAGCTTTAAAACTGTAAAACGGAAACAGCAATTGAAGTGTTTGATTCAAGAATAATTAAAAACACACACGACCTCCAAACAAGGTGCGAAACGAGGACTGACATTTACGGTATTTTGAAAACTTCACTTTCAATCAACAACTCAGCTTGCGGTACATGCGGGAGGGAAGATAAGTGCAGACAGGAGCAGGTGGACAGCAGTGTGTTTCAGCATTTTAAAATCAGAAGCAAAGACCACGATGACAGCGTAGCGAGCGGTGCGTTCAACCAATCAGGTGTAAGAAGGGTTCATGTTGATGTGTGGGTGAGGACAGAGCTGTCAATCACTGATCATCCAGTTGACATAAAATGGCAAATTTTTCAAGCAAATATCTTTTCAGCCTTTCCTGACAACAACAAACCTTAGCAGACATTTTAACTTGTCAAACAATAAACCTCCAGTAGTCAGTCTTTTGTTTTGGCCCAAATGCAGTTCACAGCTTTAGTCTTCCATTTTTCCAAACCCCTATAACTACTATTTAACTTGAAGTAGCATTTCTGTGTCTTGTTGCTTGTATTTCCCACAATCTGAATCTGAATACTGATGCCAAAATGATATTTAGGTTGATATCTTACTTTGAGGAATATAAACGCATGTCTTTCCTATAAAAGCCTTTTTCACGTAAAAAAAAACAACAAACCCAAAACAAGTTAAACTTGTCAAATGCAGCAGTGTTTGATATCGTCTCAACACAAGCAGCTGTACAAGAACTCGTCCCAAATAAAACACATTCAAATTTACAAATCAAACCAAGAAATATCTGAAGGAAGAATAAATAAGACTTTGACCAAGTATTTGGTGGAAACTGTCAGTACTTGACAGTTTTTGATACGGACACATTTTGGTCCAAGAAGTCCTCAAACAAAACAGGTTGTGTCAGTGCCTTCCAAAAGGTTCGGTTAAACAATGACCGGTGCACGGAAGAGGAAGTCTTGGCCCAGATATCCGTTATCCGGATATCCGCTGGCTACACCTGAAGCCCCGAAACATCGGCCGTTGCCCCCAGAGGATGAATTGTCATCAGACGATTGCCGATGGGTTCCGAGATCGATCGATGGACAACAGAAAGCGAAAGAGTGCTCTCAGAGGTCAAAGCCAGACACTTTCTACAACCCAACCCTCCACCCCGGCCTCCTCCCCGAGAGGTTTCACAGTGCCATAACAACATCCCACTGACAGACTGAAGAGTCATTACTCACAGGAGCACAAAGAGTTCCTACCAGTAAAATGTAAGTATAGGCCTTTTTTACGTGTTTGAACAAATGACTGATAGCAGTATCTAATCTAATGTCCATCGTTAAGATAATTAGTTGCACTTCAGCTTTTGCTGTCACAGAAGGTTGAGAGAAACGTCTAAAGGAAAAGAAAAATAGTGTTTTCACATCTTAAAATCCCTAAATGCAGTTTCATTTAAAGTAGCATTTCCCTGTTTTTTAATTGGCAATACAATATCAGAGTTCTGGGACTGATACAAAAACAGTCATCTGCTTTTTTACATATCTTACTTTGAGGAAAATAAACTTGTTGTTTTGTATAAAACCTTCTCCAACTCAAATGTATCTGTGTTAAATATCAGATTAGCAAAATGCAATTAAAAAAGGAAACATCTGACCAAAGATGAGGAAAAGAAGACCAAAGTATTTTTGATACTCCAAGAAAAAGAAGATATCTGAAAAGTGCTAAAGTTCAAAACCATAGGCCCAGGTAAGCGCCTCACTGTCAGTGTGAGCCAAAATGGATTGTTATTGATCATGTCTCCAACTAACCATTGTTTGTGCCAACATTCAGTCGGTTATCTTTATCTTAATGTCAAAATTAAGATCAGTTTTTAGGGTGTAAAAGCTCTGCAACCGTCTCAGGACTCTTCAGTGGAGCCCAGATTACTGCAAACAGGGAATGAATTACAGTCAGCACAGAGCTCAGGGTGAGTGTGTGTGTGTGTGTGTATGAGTGTGTGTTTCACCGCTGAATGGGAATCCTTCAGATCAACAAATAAACAAAGCAGCCGGGGCAGGCCAGCGTTCCTCCTGTCAGCAGCATCTGCCAGCAGCAGGGAGGACGCTTCGCATTTTTCCTGCCTCGTCTAATCCTGCATCCACAAAAAGAAAAACCCAAAAAACTCCTTCTGAACATCCTCCATCTGGTTTTTTTTTTTATTTCTGTGTCTGTCAGACTCTTGCAGCCTGTGTCCTCTGCTGTCACGTCCAATCAAACATCTCTCTCCCCACTTCACCTCTCCACCCATCCCACCATCTTCCTCCATCTTTGTCTCTCCTTCGGATGACTTATTTAAACCCAAACATGATTTCACAAGTGGCAACGTCCCCGTTCTTCCTTTAAATTACTAGAAAATGGACCTCAGAGTGGCTCGTTAAAACCTCAGCAGTCCAACCTGTCAACCTGCAGCATTTAATGCCTTATTTAAAAAGCTTCTGAGCCACGCTCTCACACCTGATTCATTTAGACATCTTGGGCATTTTCCCAAATGAAATGAGCAAACAAAGCCTGTGCAGATGCAACATAAAGGAGGATTTACAGAAGAGGTTCGTTCTTATTCCCTCACGTCTTTGCTGCACATGTAAATAGTTGCTTTAATCTCCAGTAAAAACAAGGAGGACTGGATTAAATGGTTCCGACAGGAGGAGGAGGAGGAGGATGGAGGACGATGGAGATGGAGGACACACTGCTGCTACTGCTGCCTCCCTCCTCATCCTCCTCCTCCTCCTCTCTTCATCTCCCCTCCAAAAGAAAAAAGACACACACACACACACACACACACACACACACACACAAAATCTCATCTCTGCACATCAGCATGCTGGATCTCAGCAGCCAGACAGTGAGACTGGGAACAATGACACCAGCTGGGCAGCAACAATAGGAAATAAAAATATCATGTGGCAGGCACGCGGTCATCCCTCCATCCAGTCATCCATTTAAACATTCCTTCTGAGTGTCTGCTGCTGTGCAGGCTTCTTTGTGGCCTCCACACCTGCATCTCACTGCCTGTGTGTGCTCTGAATATCAAAAATATTTAATTCCTCTCCTTTTCTTTAAACGTTTCCTTTAACCTTAAAATGAAAGACTTGGAATTACTGAGTAGAAAGAAGAAGCAGCTGCAGGTGTGAAGTGACGGCTGCTGTGTTTGTTGTTGCTGTGTTTCATTATCGGCCTCCAGACAATAAGAGCTGCTTACCTTCTCGGCTCCTCGGTGCTTCTTGGCCGCCGGCGTGTCGTCATGCTGCCGCCTGACAACAATAGCGCCGCCGCCGCTTTTAACTCCACAATCCAGTGCGGTTTTATTGGCAGCGCCGCCGCCGTTACTCCCGCAATTATTGTTATTGTTTACGTTGTTGGTGTTGCCGTTATCTCCCGTGATCCTGCTGGAGTCCGGCGCGGCGCAGTGGCAGTGTCCGGGGCCGTCGCGGCACAGATGATGCTCGGGGAGGGCGGACGACTGGAGGAAGACAGAGGGAGGAGGAGACGAGCCATCGCCGGGCTTCTCCTTCCGCGTCCGGACTGGAGGAGCAGGAGGAGCATTGGCGTCCCTGTCCCTCTCCCTGTCTCTCTCCCTCTTCCAGCCCCGGATCACGTTTTTCCCCTTCCTGTCCTCCTTGCCTTTGGCGCAAGTCGCGGGAGAGGCCGTGTTCACTTCGGAGACGCCGTTGTTGCTGTTGCCGCTCCCGCCGCCGCCGTCCGCGTCTCTGCTGACCGCTGAAATCATCTCCAGACCTTCTCCACCGACGCTGCGTCCTTGAGCCTCCCGACGCTGCTGCTGCTGCTGCTTACCGACCCCGACGCACAACTCGCCGCCGCCGCGCAACGCGACGGCAGCCGCTGAGTGATCCGCCGCCGCCGCCTCCGGTTCCTCTCTCCCCTCCCGGCCGGCTCGGCTGCGTTTAAACGCGGATCTCCTCGGCTCCGACCCGCCGCCGCTGCCACCGCCGACAGGTCCCCGGGTCTGGAGCGAGGGCAGGGCCGCGTGTCTGTCGGCTGAGCCAGCGGCGCTGGAGGAGGAGGAAGAGGAGGTGGAGATGGGGGAGGAGGAGGAGGAGGAGGAGGCGGTGGTGTGGCTGGGTGACAGCTCCCTGCAGTCCGTCAGCAGCCCCCTGTTCTCCCCAGCTCTCAGGAAACGGTTCATCTCCTCCTTTCCTTGTGTCCTTTGTCGATCTTCACAATAATCAGCATTCAAGGAGGAGGAGGAGGAGGCGGTGGTGTGGCTGGGTGACAGCTCCCTGCAGTCCGTCAGCAGCCCCCTGTTCTCCCCAGCTCTCAGGAAACGGTTCATCTCCTCCTTTCCTTGTGTCCTTTGTCGATCTTCACAATAATCAGCATTCAAGTCATTGTCAGCCCGCCGCAGTGTGCAGAGAGCACCGAGCTGTAGGTGCACACATGCAGGTCTGTTGTAGGCTGCTGGATCCGGCCTGCTCCACCACAAACTACTACACAGGCTGAATGACAGCTGTGAGAGACAAGAGGTGGATCTGATGTAGCCCAGGTCCCATTTGTAATAAGAATAAAGAAATATACCCCATATGTAAAAGAATAATAATGAAACAATAAAAATAAAGTGAAATAAATCACATCACACCCCAGAGACACTGCAAAATGTGCACATTTCTGTTTTCAAATGACAAAATATAATAATGAAATAATAGAAAACTTAATCTAGTGTATCATATTGATTATTTTCTGTAGCCTAATAATAATATTCAATAGAGTGATTACAGTGTTTTATTTTATTTCTCTCCCACCGTGAATAATATCTTGACAAATAAAAAATAAAATAATAATCTGATACCTGTCAGAAAATGACAGTGTTTGTCCACAGGGGGGCGCTGCAGTGTTTGCTTTATTGTTTAAACATCTACTCAGGTGTAACTGATTGGATGTCCACGAAATTGAATGGACTGCTGCGCCTCATCAGGCGCAACAGTCTGTTCCATCTACCAAACACACCCTCCCAATTTAAGTCTATTTAAGCTGCAAACATTTCCCATCTCTCCCTCTGCCTGTCAGTGTCACTGCTGCCTGTTCTTTCAGCCCCAGCATCCACCTGCAGGCTCCAGCTGGGGGGTTTAAGATATTTGCTCATCACTCCCCAATATCTCTATGTAAACATAAAAGCGGGGAGTGACGAGGTCGGAGCTTAGATGCCAAACTCTCTGTTCTGCTGCTATAATGCACATTTCAGACGTGAGCTGTCTGACTGAAGTACAGACGTGCACACCTTCAAGTATAACTCAAGATAAAAACAATAGTACATCACAAACCAGCATCGTGGTTACAGGGAATCATCAAAAACAAAAATACGTCCTGGATGTCTCTGTGTTGGATGCACCGAGATGAAACTCAAGTAAGTATCCCTCCTAAACGTTTGGAGAAAGAAATAAAGAAATGTTCCGCAGTGAAACACAGTCAGCTCGTCTGTCATTGACCAGAGTTGCTTATAAGAGACTTGGGGCAGCAGGAGGAAGAAGAGGGTTCAGTGAAATGTCCACAGTATATAGTATACACTTTACTGTCCTTAAACCAGAGCTGCTGTGCAGCCAGTCACAGACAGTAAGACCATGTTTATTTTGCAGGGGTGGAGGAGGCGTGTCGTTTGGGACCACATGTCCTGCAGTATATGTTTGAGGAAAAAAGTGGAGAACAGACAAATCCACAAGAAATGATTCATAACAGTGTAACATGGACTGCTGATCTGCCTGGGAAACACAGAGGGGAAAAGGGTCTTATAGTGTCTTTAAGTGTAAGACAGTGATTCTGTCGCTGCAATGGAGAACTACAGCACAGACGACTCGTTTCAATTTATAAGGAGGAGCACGATGTCCAAATCTTCCTGCGCTCCGTCCAACACAACTAGACATCACCGGTAAGAAAACTCATTCACTTTGTGTTTAAATAGTTATCTGCAGTCTCATTTTTCCTTTAAAAAAACTGACAGTCTCCAGCTTTGATGTGAAGTGTTCTGCACAACTCTTTCCAGAAATCTCCTGTAAAGTTAGAGTTTCTGTAGGTGGAGCGGTTTTCTTTGGTTATCTCTGTCTGTGCTAAATACCCGCTTCTTCTTCTTCTGTTTACTTCAAACACGTTTTCTTTTCTGGAAATGACATTTGAAGACGTCACAATTGAGGACTTGACATCTGTGTATTTCCAACAGCAGATGTTCTCTCTGAATGGAGGTACAAAGCGAGTCTGTTACTGAAAGAGAGTTTTGCATTATGTGTTGTTTGTAACCTTAAACCAGTCATCCATCATTATTTAGCATTTCACACTGTCAGACTCGTGGACACCAAAAAGTATAAATCTCGATGCAGCAGATCCAGAGATATCGGCTTTTTTTCCCACACATTCTTCTTCCCTGGCGCCTACATTACCCACAATGCAACCCGAGCGCTGACGGTTCAGTCGTGGACTGGGGTGTGTTATGCTAATAGCGGCTAATGTAGCCTGCAGCAGAGATGAGCAGCGGGCTGCAGAGGTCTGGTCAGCTCACTTCTTTTTAACTCCACACCAACAGGTTGTTTTCATTTTCAAACTTGTAGTCTACACCCCCGACCGACGCTGCCTCAAGTGACATCACTTGAGGCAGTTGATCAGGCTTCACACAGCTCCCTCTGGAGACACTAAAGGCTTTATACTACTTTATTCACATATGCAGTCGTACTCCCCAACACCTGGAAACTGACTGTGATGTGGAGTTCACCTTTAATATTTCTATCTGTCCGCCAACGCTGGAGCTTCTAGAGTTAGTCAGCGTCAAAAGTGTCCAGTAAACTCAGTTTAACCTGCGGGAGTTTTCTGTTAGATCATGCCACAGACTGTATATAAAGATGGACGACATGACAGCTCCCCAAAACACCTAATCGCCCCCTGGTGGCTGGCTGAAGTATAGGTCAAACTGAAAAATAAAAGAATACCTCAAATAAAATGTTTTCCAAAGATGGTTTCTGTCATTTTAGGTAGTTCTTATCACGAAGTGTTTGTTTCTCTGATAAGTTTGGTTTTAATTAGTTATTTGATACTATAAAAAGGAGGTGAGACGTCATGATTGACATTTTGTGATGTGCTCGTCATTGGTTCGGGCGGGTGTTTGGGCGGGACCTCGATACCATGGCTCCAAATGACGTCACCAGCGCAAGATGGCAGCACCCGTATCCGGGATGTTTCGGCTTCATTTTTGTACAGTGGGAGGAAGTGGAGACGCGTCGGCCATCTTTATATACAGTCTACGGCTACCTGTTGTAATATATTTTTAATCTCCCCACCCCCCAAACGTACACCCACATGAACACACACATTCTTTGTTGTAACCTGGAAAGAATGAATTTGCAATATCATCTGACATTAAAGGGGTACTCCAGGGTTTTCTTATTGCATTACCATTTCCAACTTACTACTACAGATTTTTAAAAATGGTCCTAACTGATGCAACAGAGTCCGAGACGTCCTGTGGGACAAATGTGTTGACGCTTCAGTGCTGAGCTGCAGTTCATACAGTTTGTGTTTGTGTTTCAAAGGGCGCCTGGTCTCTGTTTACACAGCAGCACATGCAGGAGACTCGGTCTGCAGCGACGATTACATTCTCACTGTGTGTCACTGCATCTTAATATGAATCAATCCAAGCAACTAAAGTAAATTACTTTCTTTCCAGAGCCGTTGCAATTAAATGCTCCAGCACCGCCTGTTGTAGCATTCAGTAGTATTTATGTATTTCAAAGAAACATAAACTCCAATAAAACAATGAGGGATATTAAGCACTACAACAAGAGGTTCATTAGTACTTCATCAGAATTTGGAGCACAGATTAATATTCTGTAAAGTAAGAAATGAGACAATAATGACGATAAATTATTGTGTAGCACTATAATACTCATCTAATCATTATAAAGAATTAATTTTGAAAGAATGTAGGAAATGAGGAAAACTGTACAAAGATGAATCAGCACAGTTGAGGAGAAAGTTGGGAGAAATAGATTTGGTGAACAATTCCACTCTGTTTGTATTTCAAAGTGCAGCATGTTGAGGGTTCAGACTTGGTCTAAAGGTTGAAGTTAAAAATAGGTTTAGGTTTGACAAATAGTCCAACATTTTGAAAACTGCCGGTTGGCAAAAACAGTGGGTGAGCACAGACTTTCAGGAGGCTGCAGACAGTCACTGTTGTTCAACAAGAAATAGTTCCAGCACGAAAATCCTCCTAAAAACCCCCAAACTGCTGTTTTTACACATCTGTTAAAGATACAGTGTGTAAATGAGTTCAGGAGCTTCAGAAGTGTTGGCAGGTGTATATTTTCACTTTGGATAGAGCCAGGCTAGCTCTCCAAAGTGCCTCCAGTTTTTATGCTAAGCTAGGCTAACCACTTTCTGACTCCTGCTCAGACATGCGGTTTCTCATCTTACTTGCTTAGAAAAAACGTGATGAATCATATTTCACAAACTGTTGAACTGTTCCTTTAAGGTTAGACTTACAGGCCCCGACATGTGATATGTCAGTGAGAGTCCTCACAAGTGTAGAAGTGTGATTGTGTATGTGGGTTTATGCATGTGGGTACAACAGCGTAATTTATTTATATAAGCGTATTTGTACATTTGTATTTATCTTTGTGTTTATGTGTCAGTGAGTTGAACTGCGTCTGTGCCTATTGAATGTGTGCATGTACATAAGTGTGTGTGTGTGTGTGAGAGAGAGAGAGAGTGAGAGAGTGACATATAAACACTGAGAAACTTCATGTTTGTTGACTGTCATCGTGGCCCAGTGACCCACAGCTGATATCAGCCAGCTCAGATTACACACACACAGAAGCAGGATAATAGCAGGATCATATATCCTCATTCAGGCTGAACTAAACGTCTGCAGGGAAAAGGTGTTTTTGCTTCATTGAGCCTCTTTGCTGCAGCGTGAACACATCATCTGTGACGGCTCTTCACATCATTTTCATTTCATTTTAATGGGCAGCAGCGACCACCAGGAGGCATCTGTGAGCCTGCTGGAGTCCTTGTAAACACCACTCCAACAGACGTGATGACGCAGCAGCTTTTTTTTGGGTAATTTTACTTTACAGGTGTTTTACTGAAAGTATACAGTCAATGATCAGAAGCTGAGGTGACATGTCAAAGAGGACGGCATGGAGAAATGTTTGCAGTACAGAAGCAAGAAATGGGATGTGAGTGACCCAAGGCTGGATTAGCAACTGGGTGCACCAGAACCCCCGGAGGCCCAAAAAGCCCCCATTGTCACTGCGTGGGAATTGATTTTTGTTAATTTGATTCATTGCAATTTTTTAGTGAATTTTCTTGACGAAAGTACAATTATCAACAATTGTGAAGCCCTGTTTTGCAGAGTGGCTTTTTTTCAAAATGTGGTTTTAAGACCTTCATTATTTTAGTTTATATCTCGCTCGCACGGCACATTTTCCTAAATCAAACTGTGTTTCTTCAGATAACTGGAACTTGATGTATTACGAACTTACCAGAAATGACCAGGAATTAAAAATTAGTTCTAGACGACGTTTTACAAAAAAATATAATATCTGCTGTTAGCGAGGCAAAATTAAATTGGCAGTTTTTTGAAGGGAGTCTGGTGAATTTCTCACATCATATTCTCTACTTACCTGTTGAAAACACAAGGAAAGCATTAGTTCACTGGACTCTTATTGTGGAGGACTGCAGTCAGTGTAAAGTGATACAACCAGAGGTGCGGACTCGAGTCACATGACTTGGACTCGAGTCACATGACTCGAAACACATGCACTTCATTCTGTTGTGGTTAATAGTGCTGTGTGCTATGAAGGTGCAACGTCAGCTTACTTTTGTTTATGATCAGCGCCGGCGGTGGCTATGGGCCACCAAACGTGCGTCTTGCAAAAGATGTATTTTTGTTCAGCCAATGGGAAGATAGCACAGAAAATACTAATACCATTTCTAAGTAAGCAGCCAGACATCAGAGGGAAAATATTTTCGCCGTAAATTATGATCCAGTTTCACCAAAATGAATAAAGTTATACAGTTGTGGTGCGTTGTTTTTCCAATTGCTGTCCCATTTGTGGTCCGTTAAACACTACACCAAAAGTACTGTAGCTAGTAGGACATTTGTTTATAACTGTTTTTTTTATACCTTTTGTATGTTTTAAGGTATAAACAAAAGTCCCAGTAGCGACTGTACTGCCCCTAGATTTTAGAACCACTGCTTTATTGACTAATGTAACTAAGCAAACCCGAACTACATATCTGTGATATCTGCTGCATTCTGACATTGTTGCTGGAGAACGTGGCTACGCGAGAAGGTCAAAACACCTGAAATTCCCTAAATGGTTGTACAAATACGTGTTTCCATTCAGCCTGCTCTCATCAGGCTGCTGGTTTATTTTATTTGTACCGCCTTTGTACTACCTTGTCAACTCCTTGAAGGTTTTTTTTATTTTAGTGTAAATCAATCTGCCCTCCAGTGACTCCAATCATCGGGTATAGCAGCAAACTTAGACATGCTGCTTCACTGCCTCCCAATTTCCCTGCTTCAATAAAACACAATACTACTTTATTAATCCCCATGGAAATTAATCTTCTGCATTAACCCATCCAAACACCCCGTACACAAACACACAGCCATAAGCTGGAGAGACCTCAGAGCACAATGGCAGGACGTTACTCTGACAACCTTCGGGCTCTCTAACCTCTGGGCGACCTACCTGTTATTTCTACCAGCCCATGCTAATATAGCAGGCCTAAAACCGGCCCTGTTTATGATTAAGTTCAGTTGCACTTATTTTAACAAATAAATACACATTTTAAAAAGCATTCCTGATTAGTTGAAATTGAATATATTATTACTCTGTTGTTAAAATGGCGTTACATTTGGTGAAGAGCACATTGTGACTTGTTTAGGACTCGAAACTCAAAGTTTAAGACTCGAGACTTGAGTGCAAAGACTTGAGAGTTACTTACAATGACTTGGTCCCACCTCTGATATAACAGGTGTTTTCTCTGCCTGTCCTGCATTAATCTATATAGTAAAAATTAAATAAATTACATTTTATATCGACAAAGGGAAACTGAACAGATTTCCTCCTGTCTGGGTCACCATGACAGGTAAAATAGTGGAAAAAAACAAGAAAGTTTTGTGCCCATGTAAACTGAGCCAGACGGAGCCACGTGGGAAAACACCGTGTTCCCACTGACACCAAAAATCTTCTATCGACTTGTTCTGTCTGCCAAGATTTAATATGATAAGATAAGAAGATGTAGAAGAGAGCAAAAAATGAAACATTACTCTGCAAACAAAGCTGGGTAAAATGTCACTGATCAAAGGTTTAAATGCACACACACGCACTACCCCGTCCTGCCGTCTGATTGGCTGTGACACGTGAGACCAGGAGGCCCAGCGGACACTCCCACCGGCAGGTGAGGGAGCAGAGGATCAGGCTGCAGGGTCAGTTCACCTCTCAGTTGTCACAGCAGCAGGCAGGCAGGCAGACAGACAGACAGACAGGACAGACGGGCGTTTGGTCGTTAAAAACGGTTGATCGTGATGAGCGAGCAGTGTGTGTGCAGGCAGACGTCGCAGGAAGATCCCAGGAAGACTAACAGAGGAACTGCAAAGCATGAAGAAAGGGATTATCAGTGAGTTTGTGGCTGCAAACGGGATCAAAGAGAAGAGGTCCAGATTATAAAACATATTCTGTGGATTAGTGCTTGTTGTAGTAATAGTAGTAGTGTTTTCAGTAGCAGTAGTATTGGCATGCTGGTTGTAAAACTAGTTAAAGTAGTATAGTTATAGCAGTATTAGTACCTGAATTAATAAAAGAGTATTTCCAGCTTCTCAAATCTGAGGACTTGCTGCTTTTCTTTGTCACATCTGGTTGTAAATTGGATCTATTTGAATTAGCCTATCAGAGATAATGTTAGCCCTTATCTGTGTATACAGTCTGTTTACCGATATGTCAAAGATACGTTTAAGGTCATTTACAAATGGAGTTTCCATTATTCCATTCTGTTTGTTCAGCAGAGAGCGCTGACAAGTGTGTTTAGTGTAACACACTCAACTGTATCTTGGTCACAGTAAGAGTCAAATTTCAGAAATGTTTGTTTTGTTGGTCTAAGTTATATGTTTATGTTAAAAAAGGAATATCAGCTGATTCTTTCGTTCTAAGTCGCAGTCAGACTCTAAATATTTAGTATTACTGTGCGTCTCTGTACAGTTGGTTATTTAACATGCAGTCGATCTCTCACACGGATACCTGTTTGATGTGTTTTTAAAGACATGTTGACCTTGGTGTAAAATGTCATGCTGATCACAAGATTCAGCTGAGTTCTCATGACTACAGATGGTCTGATATGTGGATTTAAACCCAGATTGTACGTACAGTATACGTTTATCATGTCGAGTACTTTGACCCTTGTGTTTCCTTCCACGCACCGCTGGTTCTTAACCTCCTCTCTCCGTGTAGCTGCTCCTGTTGCTGCCGAATAAAGTTTCGAATGCTGTTTTCTTTCTGTCTGTAGTTCAGATGTAGAAAACGTGGAGGAGCGGCAGAAATACGAGAGGATGGTCAGCGAGTCTCTGCAGGCCGTCGATCCGGATCAGCAGGAACTCTCAGCCAGGAGGAAACCAGCATTAGTCAGGTAACTTTTCTTTTCTTAACTTATCAGTTTCTAACTAAATGCATAAAAAGTCACTATTGTTGCTTTAAAATCACTTGAGTCTGGTGTCACTGTTCTTACTGGATGATAATAAATTAGACACTTTCACTCTTGGCAAGCCTCTTATAGTCTAAGTCGCTAATCATTGTTGGGCCCCCACAAGATTTAATATAGACGGTTATCATGAAGTAATGATTCAGACGTGATTGTAATTTAATTAAGATTTGACACATTTCATTAGTCATTATGAGAAAACATAAACAGGTAACGTTACACTTAGGACAACAAGCTTAAACATGTAAACTGGAACAAAATTTGTTATGTCAAGATAATGAGATAATTACGTTTTTGTGTGGTGCCCAGATCAGTTAACATCTTGGGCCAAATATGACAGAAAAGTACCAAATAAAAAGTACCATCAGGACATTAAGACAGCCATGTTTTCATTTCATTCTGGTTTTGGACTTTAATTTTCTTTATAACTGAGTCTTTTCTGAATGCAGCTTTTGCAAAACACACTTATACACTGTTTATGAGGGCCAACCAAAATGTAAAGGTCACTAAAATCATTATGATTCAACCTGTGGTGAGCAGGAATGTCTACAATGAACTGACCAAAAAGTCTTAATTTAAGGTCCACTCTTAAGATTTCAACCACATTTCATGGTCTTCATCAGCTCAGCTGTCACCAAACTGTGACGCAGCTGGTGAAAGGACTAAAACAATCTTCCTGCTTACTGTGATAACATTTTTCTCAGGAGTTAGTGGAGACCAAACCAGAGCTAAAAGAAGAGAGATTATTGGATTTAGATTCATCAGGAGGACACAAACACGACTCCAGCGGGAAGATCATGTTGTGCATTTAAGTCTCGCCCACACCGGAGGGGAAACAATTCATTGCTCTCCATTGACTTTGTATTGCGTGAAGGCGCCTTCTTGTCACTTCAGTCTGCTAACAAACAGAAACATGCCTAACAGCTGCTGTGTGGTGGGACGCTCTACCCACAGGGTGAAGAACCCAGAACTAAGTTTTTATAAGCTGCTGAACCCAAAAACTGAACCTTTAAGAAGACAGAAGTGGATCCAAACGTGAGGCGTCAGCAGGGAGAACAGGAACACTGTGGGATCCTGACACTCAGTG
>LKNJ01005391.1:0-26798 GCA_002120245.1 Maccullochella peelii
ATATTATATTATATTTATTTATTTTATTTTATATATGTATTTATATATAAATGTAATAACTTTTAAATACATTAGTGCATAATCTAGTGCACTTTCTTTGTGGACTGTATGCCCACTTGTTTGCTTGTTTTAAATTGTGGGTAGGATGCTGTAACTCTTCTCAGTCAATTTATGTGAGCTACAGATCATATATTTATTGAAGATTGTGATGAGTAAATTAATTTTGGATTGATACTCAATAATTCAATAAATAAGCCAGCCTTGTCCTTAGATAAATTGGGCAATTGATTAAACAAATGATTGATTTGACTATATGTTGTTGTTAGTGTCAGATCATCATGGTTGCGAATTGAATTTGTGTTTCTGCTTTAACTGTACTTAAGTAGTTGATGCCAGTAAGACAGATTTATATTAATTGTAAAAGAGGATAGATCCATTATATACTGATTAACAGGACCAACTTTGGGTCACATGAGTACAAGTTCAAGTGGTGCTTCACAGATTCTAAGTGAATCACACATAATGTGAAGTTTTTGTTTAAACCTGTGTGTAGCACCAGATTTGTTTTCTTCTGCAGGCTGTCCCATGTCAGAGTGGAGTGTTTGGTCTTGGTGCTCCTGTATGTCTCAGAGGCAGCAGCGCTACCGTGTAGCTCTCTCTCCAGCCACCAGGGGACAACAGTGTACTCCTGTTGA
The DNA here is from genome assembly GCA_002120245.1 of Maccullochella peelii. Classification (NCBI taxonomy): domain Eukaryota; kingdom Metazoa; phylum Chordata; class Actinopteri; order Centrarchiformes; family Percichthyidae; genus Maccullochella; species Maccullochella peelii. Next base: position 696 of record LKNJ01005391.1, read on the forward strand.
AACACAGAGCAGGGCATGTAGTCTCAGTCAATGTGATGGTGAGTTAACAACCATGGTAAAATATGTATAAATCTGGATTGAAGACAAAGGCATGTTTGTGATCCTGTCATTGTTCTTATGCTTAAGGTGCACTTGAATTTTCTCTTCCTGCCCTCAAATAAGCAGATTGGGACCCAAACGGACACCCCCCGTTTGGGTTTTGTACATGTTGATACTGTCCACGATCTACTTTATGTTTTTTTCTCATGTTTGTAGATTGCGAAGCCCCATTTGTGTATTCAGCATGTGGTGCACCCTGTGAGAAACAGTGTGCACTGCAGGGCCATGGAGATCTGTGTTTAGGTGTCAGGGAGTGTACACCTGGCTGCTACTGCCCACAGGTGAATATTTCTGCCCTAGTCTATTTATATTTCATGAGCCCTAGTCTGTTTTATAGTGTATACAGGATACACTATGTTCACATCAACATTCACACTCACTCTTTTACTCACATTAGGGCACACCTGAATTGGATCATTCTAATAATGTCAAAACATGAAAAAATGTCTTGTTCACAACTGTGGTTTCTGAAAATTAACATGGCAGGTGAGACGAATCTTGATACTGTAAAGGTTCATTCCTGATTTCTGGTCATTGAGGACAAATGTGAATCAGACAGTTTTAGACAATTTAATCAAATTAGTGTAATGCAAAACAAGCTGATACAGTGGGGCAAAAAAGTATTTAGTCAGCCACCAATTGTGCAAGTTCTCCCACTTAAAAAGATGAGGGAGGCCTGTAATTTTCATCATAGGTACACTTCAACTATGAGAGACAGAATGGGGGGAAAGAATCCAGGAAATCACATTGTAGGATTTTTAATGAATTAATTGGTAAATTCCTCGGTCAAATAAGTATTTGGTCACCTACAAACAAGCAAGATTTCTGGCTCTCACAGACCTGTAACTTCTTCTTTAAGAGGCTCCTCTGTCCTCCACTCGTTACCTGTATTAATGGCACCTGTTTGAACTCATTATTAGTATAAAAGACACCTGTCCACAACCTCAAACAGTCAGACTCCAAACTCCACTATGGCCAAGACCAAAGAGCTGTCAAAGGACACCAGAAACAAAATTGTAGACCTGCACCAGGCTGGGAAGACTGAATCTGCAATAGGTAAGCAGCTTGGTGTGAAGAAATCAACTGTGGGAGCAATTATTAGAAAATGGAAGACCACGGAGATGCTCTGCACGCAGGAGGAAACCTTCGGTCCGCTGCTGCCTGTCATCAGGTCCGTACGCTCAACAGGCAGCGTTTACTCTGTGGTTCATACGAGAGTCTCTGTAATGCNTTATTAGTATAAAAGACACCTGTCCACAACCTCAAACAGTCAGACTCCAAACTCCACTATGGCCAAGACCAAAGAGCTGTCAAAGGACACCAGAAACAAAATTGTAGACCTGCACCAGGCTGGGAAGACTGAATCTGCAATAGGTAAGCAGCTTGGTGTGAAGAAATCAACTGTGGGAGCAATTATTAGAAAATGGAAGACATACAAGACCACTGATAATCTCCCTCGATCTGGGGCTCCACGCAAGATCTCACCCCGTGGGGTCAAAATGATCACGAGAACGGTGAGCAAAAATCCCAGAACCACACGGGGGGACCTAGTGAATGACCTGCAGAGAGCTGGGACCAAAGTAACAAAGGCTACCATCAGTAACACACTCTGCCGCCAGAGACTCAAATCCTGCAGCGCCAGACGTGTCCCCCTGCTTAAGCCAACCCCATAGAAAATCTTTGGAGGGAGTTGAAAGTCCGTGTTGCCCAGCGACAGCCCCAAAACATCAGAATCAGAATCAGAATCGGGTTTATTGCCAAGTAGGTTTTCACATACAAGGAATTTTGCTTTGGTGAATTGGTGCATAATAAGAAAAAGCAAGTATACAAATGTTAAATAGACAATTTCACTTTGAACAATGTAAAGAAATATAAATAAGTGAANTGACAATGATCCCAAACACACCGCCCGGGCAACGAAGGAGTGGCTTCGTAAGAAGCATTTCAAGGTCCTGGAGTGGCCTAGCCAGTCTCCAGATCTCAACCCCATAGAAAATCTTTGGAGGGAGTTGAAAGTCCGTGTTGCCCAGCGACAGCCCCAAAACATCACTGCTCTAGAGGAGATCTGCATGGAGGAATGGGCCAAAATACCAGCAACAGTGTGTGAAAACCTTGTGAAGACTTACAGAAAACGTTTGACCTCTGTCATTGCCAACAAAGGGTATATAACAAAGTACTGAGATTAACTTTTGTTATTGACCAAATACTTATTTTCCACCATAATTTGCAAATAAATTCTTTAAAAATCCTACAATGTGGTTTTCTGGATTTTTTTTTTTCTCATTTTGTCTCTCATAGTTGAGGTATACCTATGATGAAAATTGGAGACCTCTCTCATCTTTTAAGTGGGAGAACTTGCACAATTGGTGGCTGACTAAATACTTTTTTGCCCCACTGTATTTGCGATATGTTAATGTTTTTTTATCTGTTTCACACATCATAGTTGCAAACACAACTTGTAGTGCACATTCTATATTTAGATCTCAATTCTACACCTGAATACACTTGATGTAGAAGAGAGCAATCAAAATATATTCTGTCTGGTCAAAAAGTTCTGATCCTTCTCCTAACAGTTATTAGAAACTCTATATTTGCAATGTAGAGTTTTCAAATGCAATTAGCAAGTGGAAAAAAAACATTTAAAAAAAGAATTCTGAAAACATTGCAATCTGCATGTAAAAATAGTTGCATATTGCTAGAATAATGTGACTGTATGAGACCAGAGCAAAAATATACTGGCATGAATTTAGAAAGTGAAATATGCTGTGCTGCATATTGTTGTTCATATTGTTGTTAATACATCACTTTGATACGAGTTGCAATGACAATTTTATTTAATGTTGTTTGGCCCAGTTTGGGAGCTTCCAGCTTTGATTTATTACAAAAACCTGAAAAATCAACTGATAGACTGATGATATGCCCATAAACCCGCTGTACACTACCTGCTCAGCACCAAACAGCAGAGCTTTTTTTTCTGAAAACAGCTGCCTGCTGTGGCCAAAAATGACGCTATGAGAGCAGTGAGAGTGAACCAAACAGCAAAAGTTGAGGGCTGGACAGCTAAACAATGAGCTCAAACTCACTATAAATCTCTGTAAAGCTGAGAGGAGCTGCAGATTCAGCTGTTAATTCTCTGTAGGTTCACCACTATGAGCGACCCCTTTCACATTGTCACATTGTTTTCACGTCATTTGATACATCATAATTATTAAAATATTCATTATAACCGTATATAATATTAGAACAATTACTGACTGCAACATAAATGCATTCTATATTTTACAATTTGGCTGTTTTGCCTCGTTTGTTTGCAACATGTTTAAATATTTTCACTGAGCATTATACTGTAGATAGAGGGGAAAAGAACTGTTAGGTTTAGGTACATCTTTTTGGCCTCCAAGTTAAAACCAAACCAAAATGAAAACACTACCACTGCATCTGTTCTTTTTTTGTGAATTGTGTGTTTTCTTTTCCAGGGCTTGCTGCAGCAGAATGGTAGCTGTGTTCCTCCAGAGGAGTGTGGCTGCATCCACCTGCAGCACCAAGCTTCAGGACAACCACCCACACCTGTCACTGTCCCTCAGGGCGGCATGGTCACCATAGGCTGCAGTACCTGGTTAGACCCTGGCTGTTAAAAACATATGGAGCCGTGGCAGAGGGCCTTATGTTTTCTGTATCAGTCCTGTGTTACAGCAAAGTAGTTTGATTTTCAGCTTTTACAAGACAGAAATTTGGAGAACCACTTTTTTAGTAAGTAACAGCAACTGTGTTTTAATTGTGTTGTTGCAGTCCCAATCACTGAATTAATACAGGATTAATACAGTATGAGGGACTTTTGCCATGGCTACCACTGTATGTGTGCCTCTCTGCTGCATCTTAATCATTCTCTGCTATTCTCTGCTAATTTTTTCTTGTCTGCTTGTCTGGGATCTTTGACTCAGTTTGACACATTTTTAGTATAATCTGTTTTTGTTTTTTTGGCTGTTCTGTTCTCCAGCCTTTGCCATGATGGAACTTTGCAGTGTGACATGAGAAAGTGTGAGGGTAAGAAAGCAGAGTAATGAGAGTAATGTAAAGAGCTCCTGGTTGAATAATCCCATCATCCTATTACCCTGCTTTTTCTTCTTTCAGTCATTCTCAGCGAGTGGTCAGAGTGGACTCCCTGTTCTCCCTGTGTACCCTCTTCCTCCCTGCAGCACAGCACCTCCCAAGCAGGAGTTATCAGTGGCAGTAAGATGGTCTCAATCCAGAGCCGTTTCCGGGCCTGTCTGGACCTGGATTCTGGTCTTCCAATCTCTAGAGAGGAGGAGGACAGCCAATGTCCAAGACCACTGGTAGAGGAGAGGCTCTGTCCAGATGCTAACATCTGCAGAGGTAATGGTGTCTGTCTAAGAGGACAAAAAGAGGTTCCTTATCCTTTGCATTTCTGGACTGAGATAAAGGACAGTCAGTTCCTCAGTCTGCCTTTGTCAAGCTCCAGTTTCTCCTTTAACTCCACAGTGAGGGAAATTAATGAATGGGACAGTTTTGCTCATCCCGAGCTCCCCTCAGGATGTTGCAGCAGTTTGATACTTTGCTTTCATCATAAGATTGTATGCAGACAGTGCAGTGAACTAAAGAAAAAATTAATGAGGTCTTTAGCAGCAGCGTTCTGAATTTAGATGCAGTTGCCTGATCGACTTTTTAGAGAGACATCTAAAGACAGTTACAGTTACAGTAGGTTTTTCTAAATCCTGCTGAGACATAAGTACTTTAATTCTTGATAGATTCTTAAGATATTAGTAGGCTGATTTTGTAATTTTGTTAATGTAGGGCAGAGTCAATGACTACACCAAGACCTATGTGGGGAATTTTGGCACATCAAGTCATTGATTTGTTCATTGCAGTTACTGAGTGGTTGTGTGGGACTATAGTCACTTTGTGATATTGTTATGTCAATCTGTGTGTCATCCACATAATTATGGTAAAAACAATTGTTTTCCATAATCTGAGCTAATGGGACATGGTTGTAGAGGTTGCACAGAAGAGGCCTGAGAATGTAGCCTTGGGGATCTCCACATCATTTTGTTCACTCAGATGTGTAATTGCCAATCGACACAAGGTAGTCTCTGTCCTGCAAATAAGATTCAAACCAGATTAGGAGTGCCAGAAGTCACACGCAGTTTTCCAGTTTTCCAGTACAATTGGATCACAATAACCGTTAATATATGGTTTGAGGAGCATTAGAAACAGAAAACAAAGACCAGATTTCTGATCTGGCCTTGAATCTCTAGTAAAATTCTAAAGTGTGGTACCACATAAAGTGTCATCTATATTTCTGTGAATATTTATTGTGTGCCAGTTCAGATTAATAGTTACCATCAGTAGGTCACTTAAGAGCTTGCAGTCAGTATCCATCGTGAAAAAATGGTATGCATCCCCGCTGCCCACCTATTCTCATTATTCCCCAAAGGAGTGAAAATGGAAAAGGGATTTGAAGAAAGGAAGAGTTTGATGTCCATGTGTCTGTGGGGATATGTAAGGTTGATTGGATTTTGTGTCACGTGTGTGCAAAGAATGATTCATCCTGAACTCAACTCTATCATCCCTCCATTCTTCTCTGGCCCTTCCTCTTTGAATATGAATGGGAATGGCTCTGAATTACTACCATGCCCAATAGACCTTAGGTTAGATTTGCATGTCAAATATTCGAAGTCTTGTACTTCATCATTATTTGTTATCATCATTATTATACTTCATCTACATTAGTCCATAAACAATATGCTTTTGTTATCATTGATGATGATGATGAGTATTACAATAATTACAGGTGGTTATGATAATCATTCTACCCTTCCAGATCTGTGTCAGTGGAGTGTGTGGAGCGCCTGGACAGCCTGTGCACAGCCGTGCAGCGGTGGAGTCAGGCAGCGCTACAGACGGCCCCTGGCCTCTCCTCCTGGACACCGCTGTAAAAGCCAACAGACCCAGAGCCAGAGTTGCAACACAGGACTCTGCCCAGGTACAACTGTTCCTTTCTTTAAAACTCACTAGACCTAGATATTTACATATTGTCACAAACACAAAGGAAGTCAATCTGTTTTAGTGGGTCAAAAAAGGATGTTGTGGGTTCATATCTTTCATTGCAAAGACCTTTGTCATATGCCAATCAAATCTTTCCAGTCCCTCTCTAATAATGGCCAAAAAAAGCCAAAAAGTGAGCTTTGCTTATCTCTTTAATTGGGAAGAGCGGGAAAGATTGATATTTTTTCTTGTTTCATAGGTGAGCGCTGTGAGGATAGGGGGCGGACTTACCAAGAGAGCTGTGCCAATCAATGTCCTCGCAGCTGCACTGACTTATGGGAGCATGTGCAGTGTCTCCAAGGAGCCTGTCACCCTGGTAATCTTTGACTTCTAACATGAACAGTAGCTTAAAATACTCTTTGATTACTGGATCAGCCAGCAAAATATCAGTCTCTCTATTTTTATATTTCTATTTAATTTTTCTTCTTTTTCTTTAATTTCTCAGGTTGTCGGTGTCCAGATGGACAGTTGTTACAGGATGGCCACTGTGTGTCAGTGACAGAGTGTCGCTGTGGTATCCCATCAGGCAACGGCACGCTGGAGTTCATCTCTAAAGAGGAGCTTTCCATGGACTGTAACACCTGGTGAGAACGGCTTTGTGTCAATTTTATTTTTAGATGTGAAAAGTCAAAATTACAATTTGAAGTTGTAGAAAGGTTCACACAAATTGGTTTGTAAAATTAGTCGAGGATGTCTTTTAGACTTAGCCTGGTCAGGTCTATTATACTTTCTCTAAGAGTTCAGATACCTTATCAAGCTTTAATCTCACCTCTCCAAACACCCCTCCATCTGCAGTGTGTGTGAGAATGGCACTCTGGTGTGCACCAAGGTTCCCTGCCCAGTTTATGAGCCCTGGAGCCCATGGAGCTCCTGCTCAGCCTCCTGTGGGCGTGGCCTGAGGACAAGGACACGCCTCTGCCAGGACACAGAGGGTGGTCCTTCCTGTGTTGACACCATGCAGACAGAGAGCTGTGATGTGCCATCATGTCCAGGTCTGACGTGGAACAAGTACACACATGCATAATTAAGAATGTCCCAAACATTTTTACATCATACTAATTCAACCTAGTGTTAAAAGGGCACATTTAACTCACTGAAAGTTTTCTTTGTCATCGCCTGTCAATTCTCCATGTGTGTCCTCCCTCTCTATCTCCAGTGGGATGTTTGTTGAGTGAGTGGTCACGCTGGAGTGAGTGCAGCGCCACATGTGGTGGCGGGTTGTCAGTGCGGAACAAGACTGTCCTTAGAGAGCCAGAGCCTGGTGGGACGGTTTGTGTTGGACCACTTGAACAGCACACTGTCTGTAACACCAACAGCTGCCTGCCTGGTAACACAAACACACATATCATTGAAAGTTGTAAATTTATGTATTATATTTCTACCAAGCAATATATTTCCTGTATAATAGTTAGTAATAGTGTTAGTAAAAGTAGTTAATAGTGTTTGCCAAGCAACTCATAAGTACTTTAATGAGTGGTATTTTCAGTCAGTTTATTTACAGTGTCCACAAATGTGACTGAGCCAATCTGTTCTGAAGACATGCTGTGTCTCAAATCACATACTCCCGTACACTGTATACACTATGTACTTGTAGTACTATGTACTAGTGCGTGAATTTCGACAGGGTACTGTTGTCTCAAATTGAACACGGCTGTTCTGCACTTACTATCATGACATATCATGACTATCGCAACATTTGACCTCTTCTTCTTCTTTTTAATGGCGAAGTGCAACCAGACGGAGCATTATCGGCAACATTTTACCGCGATTGCCGCACACCAAAATGTCTGCCGGCTTGTTTGTTCACTTGACTTCAATTTAATTTGATTTAAAATGAATAAAAATGAACGTGCTTTTACTTTTAGCCACAACCGTAGCCGCCATTTTCATACGTTGGTGGTCCCTCCCTTTCCGCTACGTAGCCAAGATGGCGACCATTGAGGGTGAGAAGTGTGCAGCGTTCCACAATCAAATTTTTTACCGTTATGAGTACACCATCCGGGTACTCAGTCATTGCATTTTGCCATACTTGTCAGTGTGAATGCAGTTATACACTCAAAATAGTAAATGTAAGTACGGATGTACGCGATTTGAGACACATTAATAGACTGTAAAGTATGCATAGAGAAAATTAACACACACATCTGTGTATTGAAATATATATGAGACATGATGTAATTCATTGTCATGTTCATTTGTCTATGTGTGTTGCAGTGTGTCCCAGCGGGCAGGTATTTAGTGACTGTTCAGGTTCCTGTCCATATACCTGTGAGGACCTGTGGCCACTCACTCAGTGTTTACCTGGGCCCTGCACCCCTGGGTGCACTTGCCCTCCTGGACAGGTCTGGACACCTCTGTTTGTGTGTGTGTGATATAATTTTAATTTTATTTTACCCATGATAAGATCTGATTCTTCAGTCTCACTGCGTCCCTCATACTGAAGGTGTTGCATGAAGGCTCCTGTGTGTCCCACGCTGACTGTCCCTGTTCACTGCTGTCCCTGCCAACTGGTTACCAAAGCTGGAATGTCAGCACTGAGGAGTTCACAGAAGCTCTGCTGCCACCTGGAATGACAATTCAGCACGTCTGCAACACATGGTAATATACCACACACAATTTTAATCCATTCACTCACTGACTTAACCATTTTTTTAAGCCAGCAAGGTCATGTTGTGAGCAGCCAGACTGTCCTTTACCTTTAGTTGAGTGTCTTAGCTCAGAGGCTAGATCTTCTGAATAAAATGGTCCATGAAGGATGGTCCCTAGGAGACTTAAATGCCAGGGTGAACCTGTGCCTCCTCCCAGAATGTCTAGCCTCACACAGACCCAATAGTACTTGCGCATTTAGGTGGCCCATGTCAATTTGTAAAGTAAAATATTTCAATGTTTATGACCATGTTTCCTTTAAATGGCAGAAAATTTGTAAAAAATACTGGGTAATAGGGCAGGTTCCATCATAACCCAGTTTCAGTAAAACACATGATGGAGGTCTGGTTAAATCTATGCATATGTTGTATGCATACAACATATTCAAGCTAAAACCAAGATCAAACACTAGAGGCTTTGAAAAATTGTATGCAGACTTTATGACAATATACAGCCTCTGAATTGGTGCATAGTAACTGAGTTCCAGAGTACGCCTCTTATCATTTATGAATTCAAGAGGTGAGAGCACAAAGAACAGGAGAATGTATGATAAGCATTGTTGGCATGCATTCTACTGGATTTTCTGAAAGTTCATGCAATTTGCGAATTCTTTGCCTCTTTAAAGAGAAGCAGCAAATAGTGCCTATAGGGCAAAAAAGGAAGATTGTGGTGGGGTAGAGAAAGAGAAACTGATATTAAACTTGTAGCGGTCAGCTGTCAGCAAACATGACAATCTGACTACATACCGACTAAACAACGGTACAGTGAGTACCTGGTATAGCAGTGTAAATAATCCCTGTTATCTGAACTGTGAACAGACGCTGGTATTTATTGTTGGGATTTCCTGATTTGTTTTGTTTTGTGGGTATCCGCGGTAAAACCCGGAGCGGAGTTTTGATTTGTCTTTCTTTTTGATTGTTGTGTACTGGAATGGGACTGAACTGGGATTGTGGGGAAAATTGAACCGGATCAAGTGGATTAAACTGAGACTGAAACGAGACACGCACTCACTCACACACCTACTAATATTGCTGGCTTGGTTGATTTAATACACATCTGGGAAAACTGAATTGAGCTGTGGTCTATTTGTGTTGTGTTGCAGTGTTGGTTTTTTGAGTATATTTAATTGCTGCTAGCCATTGCTTTATTGGTTTGTATGGTTTGACAGACTTCTTTGCTTTCTATTTAATTATTTGTCAGACGTGACTCTGACTGGTACCCCTCTTCATGTTTAAGTGTCAAGCCCACTACAAACTCAACTCTATAAACGTCTTACTGGCAGCAAAGTAAGACAAAGGTGAGCACAACTTAAAACAGTGTGCATTTTTTAATCAGGGTAGATAGAAGTAGTTATGGCTGTGTGTGGTCATTGAACTTGAAATTGACTTTCACTGAGCGACTCATGCACTATGATGGATGGATTTTTTTTATTGAATATTTACACTGAGGTGGCTTAATTTTTTTTTCATCACCATTGTTTTTTTATTTCCTTATAACTTTGTCCTCTTATGAGTGATATCATAATTTGGGTCTTTTGTTCATAACATCTTGGTACAGTATGGGACTATATTGTTTACTCTTTTTGTTTCCTAAATAATTTTTTTTCAACAATCTCGTTTAGCTTCATTTTATGAATGAAAGATGCAACATGCATCAAGCTATTACTAATACACACAGGTCACTTAGTAATAATTTTCTTAATACTGTCATTAATATACTGAATCTCTAATTCTTAGTCAGTCCCATGTGTAACATTTTAATCTCATTTAAAAAATGTCATTTTCATTGTTAAGACTTTAATGTCATTAGTACATTATTTAGTCAGGGCCTTCCAAAACAACCTATATGACCACTAAAACAATGGATACAAGAGTTTTCTGATCTTGTACCACTATGGTTAAAGTATACTTAAGTTTAGGCAACTAAAACTTATTGGTTAAGGTTAGGGGAAGATTGTTATGGCTATAAAATCAACATTGCCTGTTGGTAGGGGATGGGATGCAGACTGCAGCCTCAAAGTCAGACACCTTGTTCACCCATCTACCCTAACCTCCAATCTTCCCTTTTGCTTTATTGCACAAAAGGAATTTTACAGCACAAAACAGAAAATCTCTCAGGAGATGGTAGAACAAATTAAAGTCCTGTAAAAACATATGAATTAAATTTTACTTAAGTAAAAGTGAAACCCTTAGATCTAAGGATAGAAGTAACAAACTATCTCTGCAACAATATGCATATGGGTTTATGAGAAGTATGGTCTTAACTTTCAGAAGGACTAGCACAAGCAGTACCACTGCCAGTTTGACCATGGTCTGATTTATTTATGATAAATGTACCAAGATATCATGAGTAATTTGAATATGATATTCTGAAATAACTCCAATATTCAAATCATCTTTGACTTAATGTTAAGTTAAGTGTAGTGGAGCATCGGCAGAGCTGAATTTCTAATTCTACTATTCTACTATGATATGCTGCTGATATGCTCAGTCATTTCATCCCCCTCACACTGGTTTTGATACTCAGTTAATATAGTCTGATGGGCTCAGCTGTGTGACATATTGCTTTGTTCAGTGTTCAATAATATCAACCTTACTGTTTTTCCCATATTACCTCACTCTTACTTTTTTCCAGTGTGTGCCACGGAGGAGTGTTCAACTGTACCTCTGAGCTCTGTGATGGTGAGTGATGCTCTGTCACAGCTGTTGTTACTGAACTACTTTGTCTTAACTTCCAGTCGGACTCAGACTAGTGTTTGAGAGGATCTTTGTTAAAAAGACTATTTTCATTTAATCTATTTTCATTACTTAGAGTTTTAAACTCTAAAAGTCACATCAGTCAAAGCCTACAAAGGCCATTTCTGGGTTTTTGTTTCATAAACAATACCATCTTGAACTAGCAGGAGGAGAAAGAGCTGAAAGATAATGGGGAGTAGAGTGTCAGAAAGTGCCACCCGTCATATCCTCCTAAGAGACTTGATGTGTGAATAGACAGGTTTTGACCTAGGTTTTTATCTGTCATCATTTGATCAGCAGTGCCTTTTATCCTCCTCCCTGCCTCCTCTCTCCTCTGGAATTGGAAATGCCTTTTTGGTCATAGTGAATTCCATGTTCAGAGAGAGCAGTGTTTAACAGAGTTTAATGAGAAATTCAGGTATTTGTCAATCTGAGTTGTCATTTTTAGAACTATTGAACATTTAATGCAACACCTATATAGTGGATATTTGGGGAAACAGACTCTGGCAAGAAGAATGTTGATTGGAGTGTTGCCTGTATTACAGTATTCAATGGAACTTCAATTTAACAAAACTCATGTCAGAAAAAATAAACAGTACGTGCTTGAGGTAGGGACAGAACACTTAACCAGTAAAAATATCTCTTATCAACACTGATGACAGCAATTCATCAGCTCATGAAAAGGTACAATGGGCCAAAAGTTTAAGTATGTGAAAACCACAGCTCATGTAGTCATGGCACACAGCTGTTTAAAACAGGCTTAACTTCCAACAGTCGATAGTGATTAGAGTAAATGTAAATGAACTTCACTTATAAAAGCGCTTTACAGATTGGTCTGATTCACCTTGTCACACACCGATGGCCTCCGTCAGGAGCAACTTAGGGTTCAGTGTCTTGCCCAAGGACACTTCAACTGTGGACAGGAGGAACCGGGAATCTAACCACCAACCCTGGGATTAATGGATGACCCGCTCTACCGCGTGAGCCACAGCCACCCGTACATACAGTAGAAATAAATACAGACTAATTAATTAATGTAATTATTTTGAGTGTGTTAATGGGTTATTTTTGTATATCGTTTTTAGGGTTTAAAAACTCTAAGTAATGAAATTAGATTAAATAAAAATAGTCCAACTGAAAGTTAACACAAAGTAGTCCCCTGGCACAGCACATGGTTGTGAAGCAGTTGGTCTCCCTTTATTATATAGTGTCATTTTATTAAAAACTGCACAGCATGTACTTAATTTTGCAATTGGGAAACTTGGATACATGAGCCATCTTCTACATGCTTGCTACTGAAAATCAAATAAGCTTTATTGGCATGACAGATCAGAAATCTATTTTGCCAAAACAGTACAGAAATACAATATAATACATAAACAAAGCTGTAATACTTCTACACAGATGTAATCACTCAAACATTTACTACAGAGCTTGTTTCCCTTCCCCACATTGGTAGGGCAGTTTTTGAAGATCAGGGAGATGGATAAACACAGGATACATATTTTATTAAAGAAAACTGTTCTCAGATCCTCATTTCCCACAGTATAATAAGTGCGATTCTGTCAACTTATGTTTCATGACAAAGCCTGGCCTCTCTGAGCGGCCTGTTTCTATGGCCAGGCTGTGTCCACCCAGTCTATAGATTGTCAAGGTTTTCCTTAGTTCCCTATCAGTTACAGTGGTCCGGTACCATGTACTCTGTTTCGGAGCAATAATTTATTTTGAGATTTGGTGGTTCATAAGCTAAAGCGAAAGTGAGCCACATTCTCACACTAATAGAAACCGCTGTGCGTGCATGAATAGCAGATAAATCAGCCTGCAAGTTACCAAGACGGTCAAAGTGCTATGCAGTTAACAACAGCAGTTGCAGGGAATTCAAATTGTTGTAGGTTATTTCTGTTAAATTAAACTGTTTTTGGAAAGTTGTAGGAGCCTCATTCTTGTTGCTCCAGTTCCCTTATGTTTGAGTCGGTTTACGAAAATCTTTGCAAAAGGAGTTGATGAGTATAATTGTTTTTATGAGCAATAGTTAGAATTGATTAAAAAATGGAGGGTAAAACCACATTGACATGACAAACACTGATTTTTGAACGCCCAACAGTGACAGAGAAAGAATGATACAAACGTGTTTGGCATTTGTGCGAGTCCTTTTTCTTGCCATCTCCTCACTTTTCCTGTCTTTATCTCACATTTTCCATCTTATCTTCCATTAATGCTCTATTTTCTCCAAGACCTCTGAAACCAAATTATAGCAAGGAGTGAGATTTTGTCCAAAAATGTACACATTAATGAAAATAAACTACAGTACTTTGTGCATCATCTTATTTTGACATTGGGGTTTTGTTCTGTTGCCTATTTCAGCATTATTTCTAGTAGGCTTTGCAGTTAAATGGCTTTAATAAAAAACAATGTGGGCATAATACCTGTAATTGTAGTTTTATTAGGGCGAGGAGTGGTCCATAGATGACAAATATTTCCTTTAAGCTGCAGACTAATGAAAGTAAAAGTAACACAGTCACAGAGGGCAGTGCAGACAGCACAGGTAGACTAGAGTAGTTCCGTGATTTATTTGTTATTTTAGCTTACATGCAGGTGCAGGCAGGTAGACAGGCAACAGGTAACTGGCAGGTCCAGGTTTGGGAGACAGAAGCACAGGGAAAACCAAAAAAACAGCAAGCAACAGCACACATGGAAATCAGGACACAAGGTAACCACTATGAACCAACAAGAGAACAAAGGAAGGGGACCGGTATAAGTAGGGAAACACTGATGAGGGAATGAGGTGCAGGTGGGGAGAAGGGCAGGGAAGCTCAGGTGAGGGGAATGAGGTGATTGAAGGGCAGATGAATCTTGAATAGCAGGGGAAAGTCTGAGGGCATCTGGTGGATTAATGAAAAATAGCACTGGAAAAACACAAATCTGGCTGGAGAGGAGGAGCAGGGAGACAGACTGCGACAAACACTGACCGTTTATATTCTTCTCCCATCCTCTCCTCCTGCAGTGGACTGTGAGTGGTCCAGCTGGTCCCAGTGGAGTCCATGCTCAGCAAGCTGTGGTATGGGGCGACAGAGCGCCACCAGAATCGTCCTTCAGCCCAGCCAGTACAGAGGGGCCCCATGTAAGGGCCCTGACCACCGCACCACGACCTGCATGGCCCCTGACTGTGGTGAGTGAGAAGAGGGGAGATAGGGGATGTTTTGTTGATCATCATAAACGATAATATGAATAATAACAACAATATTTCTGGCAGTGTGGAACCTCAAGCCTCTTGTGAAGGCAAATAGGATGTAAATTGACAGTTTGCTAAATCCTGCCCTCCTTAGTTACTGTAACTATTGCTTTGTCTCAAATCGCGTACTTCCGTTAGTACACTTACATGCAGTACATTGCGTACACTATGTACTGTCTTGTGTAGTGCGTGAATTTCGACAGGGTAGTGTTGTCTCAAATCCAACAGGGCTGTTCTGCACTTACCGGAAATGACGATTGCAACATTTGACCTCTTCTTCTTCTTTTTAATGGTGGAGTGCAACCGGGAGGAGTATTATCAGCAACATTTTACCGTGATTGCCGCACGCCAAAAAATCTGCCGGCTTGTTTGTTTACTTGACTTCAATTAATTTTGATTAAAAAATGAATAAAAATGAACATGCTTTTACTTTTAGCCTTAACAATTGTAACCGCAGCCGCCATTTTCATACGTTGCTGGTGCCTCCCCTTCCGCTACATAGCCAAGATGGCGACCAGTGAGGTGTGCATCGTTCCACACTCAACTTTCTGACCGTTATGAGTAGACCATCCGGGTACTAATACTGCACTGCACTTTGCCATACTTGTCAGTGTGAATGCACTTATACACTCAAAATAGTACGTGTAAGTATGGAAGTACACGATTTGAGACACAGTATATGTCTGTCAAGCTTTCCATTCTCGCACGGCACATGTAGTTTACAATGATAACAGTAGCAGATTTACCACTTTAAATTCCTAGTAATCTTTGGACCAATGGGTCCTTGATTTCAGAGGTAGACAAAATCAGGATTCTCATTTCTAACCAGTGACTGTTGATTTTGTCAGCTGAAATGACATTTGCTGGCAGATTTTATTATCTTTAGCTAGCTAGCTAACTAAGATAATGTTAGCTTCATGAGTTGGCTGAAAACCCTACCTCCAGCTGACTTGTTTTAAAATGAGAATCCTGTAAAGAGGTCATACATGTGCACATGCTGGCTACATACATGATATAATGCTAAAAGGCTGTGGCTAAAATGGCATATCCCAGGCAAAAAAGGGTTAGGGTTAGCATCCTTCTTCATGATCCATGTAGAAGACATGGAAAATATAGAATTGTATTGCAGTGTAGAGCTGGTTAGTCCTAGTATTCTAATGTAAGGTCAGACTGTTTAATTTCATTCTAAGATAACCTTGTTTGGCTGCTTACATACTTGTTTGTATTTCAAAGAGTAACCTGTAACCCCACAAATACTGTAGTTAGCTAATAATACGCGCTTTGGAAGTTACTCACAGTTACTGTAACATCAGTACTAATCTAGTTAGCTAGACATGCTAACAATTGCAGCTTATGTTAAAGCAGATAAACACACAGTTAAATCTATTTCTTAGTCTTTTGCTCTTGTGTTTTTGCTTTTGAAAGGCTAAAAAAAACATCCACTACTGCCCAAACTCTTTAAAGAGTAACTCCACCCTAGATTTTACCTGATTTAGGAAAAATATAGCTGCAAAAGACTTTATGGGGTGAAAACATCACAGCTTCATGTGGATGTACTGTAGTGTGGTGCCACTGACATCACTGCAGCACAGGGTGTGAAAAAAGCATATTGTCACCACTAGTTAGCAGTGCAAGTGGAATTATTAGACTGGGTGTAGTTACTCTTTTAATGCAGATCTGCACTCTTACTACATTCCTACTTGGGAATGTAGAGAAATCCAAAGCTTGACACATCTACTGTGTCTAGTTGTGCTTGCTAATATGATTGGATAATTGCTGTCCAGGGGGAAGGGTTTAGCGAATTATGTATATATAATGTTATTTACTATGGTTATAAAATGTTTTGAAATGTAAAATATAAATTGTATGTCACAGCAAGAGAGAGAAACATTGAAAAAAATAATTTAAAGTGTTCTGCTGATTAATACTGTACCTTCGAATGCACTCATTTTCTGTCCACCCCCTTTTGATTCCCCATACTCCCTTTACGCCATCAATTCATCATTGATCTTCACTTTTTCAATTTCCCCTCTCCATCCTACCATCTTCCTGTCGCATCTTCTCTCCTCTTTCTATTTTCTTCTCTCCTCCCTGACACCTTTTTTCATTCATCTCACTTCATTCCACCTCCTCCTCCTCCACAGCGTGTCCTGTCGGGGAGCAGTGGAGGAGGAGCATGTCAGAGGAGGTCCTGCTGTGCGAGAGGAGCTGCCAGGACATTTACTCCTCTCCCGTCAACTGCAGCGGCTCCACTGAGGGCTGTGTGTGTCGGGAGGGGCTTTACCGAAACACAGGGGGTGTGTGTGTCATCCCCGCCCTCTGCCCTTGCAATGACCAGGGCATCCTGCATGAGGTACACTCACACACACTGGCTTACACTGAAAGTAAACAGGCATCTGCTGCACAGCTAACTTAGCAGCTTGTACCCACTGTGCCTGTCTTATTGTGGCATGTGTCTGAACCTTACCATCAGCGTGGTGTTTACGTTCCCTCCCATTCACTCCCGTTGTGTTATTTACTCATAAAGTAGGACCTATTAGAAGATGAGTGACATGCCCCGCAGGCCACATTACACCACAATGCCTCTCCAGCCCTCAGCCTCATCAATTATGTAGGAAGTGCTGTAGAAAGCCAGCACTCGGACCGTAACTGAGCAAGCCTGCCAGGAATTATTTATGGTGGGGATATTATAGGATTATAAGAATTAATCATACGCTGACAAGAGGTCAAATCCCCCCCTCTTGATTTTTCTTCTTCAGGCCTTTGTCTCTCTTTCATTCTCTCTTTGTTTCTTTCTTTCCCCCCTTTTACCTCTGCTTTATCTCTCACCAGTCCCTCTTCTGCTTTCTTTACAGGATTCGTGTTCAATCTCTCACTTTCTCCATCCCTTTCCTCTTTATCCACAGTCCCAGTCAGTCTTTCTTTTTATCTCTTTCTTTCTCTACCTTCATCTACTCCTCTCACTCATTTTGCCTATCTCTCTCTTTCTTTCTGCTGGTGATGACTAATGTCCATATAAAGATCCTCTATGGTTTTTCAATTAACTACCTCATGACTATTACGGCAAATGGCTCAGTGTGAGCCACAAAGGCACTCCCTTTTGGGTGCTTTTGTACAGGTAAAACTGAGCACTATTAATGATTCCCATAGCTAACACACACACAAAATATACAATGTAGTCTGTATTATGTGTTGTTATAATTACAGGACCATAACGGGCCTCCATAACCTAAATTATGCACAAGGGTGCAGCCAGAGCTTTAGTGGATTTATTGAAGAAATAGATTCTGAGCTATGATCAGTTGCACTTTATCAAACCTGCACTGACACAGTAATGTGAGTGTGCATGAAGGAAAGATTAACAGGCTTCATCATATTACCTTCATTTTAAAGGTCTAGTGAGTGTATATAAATATTGTGTGTGTTTTTGTGTGTGTGAGCCAGGCAGGATCAGAGTGGGAGGAGGGCTGCTTGTCATGTCGCTGTGTGAACGGGAAAAAACTGTGTCAGTTAAGATGTCCACTACTCCACTGTGATGAGGTGAGACACACACACTGACACTCAGTAGTAAATTCACATCAGAACAACAGAATGTGATTGTTTATTGATAAATACCTACACCTACACAGGGAGGCTAGGTTTATTAACACTTTTTTCCTAACCTATATTATATATAGATCCTATATTCAGAGGCACTAGGGGTGGGTAATATGATTAAATCACATATGATTATGAATATGTAATTTTATTTCGACATTTTTCTGGATAATCACTTGAGAATAACTAAATGGGAATGTCTGTTTTGGCTAATTCAAAATGCCAGAAAAATCAAGGTACTTTATTGAATTATTTAAATATTGCCATAAAGGTTTGCATCATTGCTCTCAATGGCCTAATACACCCAGAGATGTCTTTTGGTTAAGCTTTATTTATTCAGTTAGTCTCAGTGAGATCAAGCTCTCTTTTACAAGAGAGACCCAAGAACAAATTGGATGTACTATATACAGTATAATACCACAACAAGACAATTCAGTCACCAAAACAGTCATCACACACATAGACACACTATTTAAAACAATCACAAATATTGTTAGTAATAGTAATAAGTAGAACTATGAAGTCCCTCAGAGGAAGCTGTCTCTAACTTCAGTTTGTTTTGCCATTCATTACAATAGTAAGGTGCATAGTACTGGAAACCAGTCTTCCATAGGTCAGAGTTGTTCTGAGGAACTTTTAAAGATAACCTATTCTGTGATCTAGTGTCATGGATTTTATACACAGGTATGCGGATACTTTGTAGATGTCAGTGATGACCACTGACTAATCTTCTTGGCTATTTGCTGAGTTTTGTCTGTTGTCTGTGCGTCCTCTGTGCCCTTTCTGCAAGGCAGATCCAATCATTTAGTGGAGGAGCATATGAACTATAATAACTGTCTCTGTGTCTCCATCTTTGCAAGGTAGATCCCCCTCACAGCCAGTCTGTATGGTGCAGCTCTTGCACAGAGATCTGCTCTTGCACAGAGATCTGTCCTTGCACCAGGCATCTTTCAAACCACAATTGCTGGGTTTTGTAGCAAATGGGACTTTTAACTTTTTGCTTATAACCCCTTAATACTAGGCATGGTCTATTTCCAGCTCTTCCTTACAGTGATGTCTATGAGTTGGGGGCAGTTCAATCGAAGTGTTTTTCCCTTATTAGAGAGTTTCAGTTGGACAGATTTTAAGGCAGCCATTCTCAACCAGTGGGCCGTGGCCCAATGGTGGGCCTCAGAGTGCCATCTAGTGGCCCACGGAGGCAGTGGTACTGCCAAATGGTTAGATTAAAATAAAATAAAATAAAACAACTTTTTTTTGGTAATTTACAAAGCTAGTTTTTTTTATATGTAAATGTGCTCAAGGATTCACATAAATAAAAAATGTCAAATTAAAATGCATATTTTCAATGACCAGTTGCAGTTGAATATCACCAGCCAATCACAACGCATCATCAGGTAGAAACAAACGTGTTTAGCCACTGTTAGATGGCTAATGTTCTCTCAGATGCAGTGACACAAAATGGAATGAAAAAGTGATGTGAAAGACAACCCTGTGCCAGTTAAAGCTCCAAAGTGTGTGGTGAGGAAATATGAGCCTGAATACATTTGGATTCATAATGGCAGGCAATGCAAAGCACAGTGTGTTGAATGTGGTGAAATCCTGTCAAATGAGGCACTAAAACCATTGAAGCTCCAGAGACACTTAAACACAAAGCACCTGGGATTATATGTTTTTTTTTCTCATTTATTTGGGAAGGTGGTCCTCAGAAACTTGTTAACAATCAGAAGTGGGCCTTAAGTTACAAAAGGTTGAGAACCCCTGTTTGAAGGCCTAAAGAGGTGAAACTACTAGTGTATTTAAAAAGAGAAAAGGAAAAGATTAGAGGAGATTTCTTACCCTGGTAATTATCCCGGTATTCCTTAAATGTATCTTGCGATCCCTTGTGGGCATCCTGACCGTAAGATTGAGAACCACTGAATTGGGCTAACATTTGTGTATGTACAATAATAATAATTTTAAAATGTACAAAGTACAGTACTAAATTCCAGAAAAAGGTGTGTAGCTAAAAGCTGTTTGGAGTCCCACACCATGCTCTGCTCCCTCAAGAATGTGTGGGATGTTTTCTGCAAGTTGCTGGCTTAAGTAGATCAATACCTGACTGTCCAATCCTCCCACAAACCTGCTCTTTTTCTTTCACCATGCCCCTCTACCTCCCATGAAACACTGAAACCTGGTTTCCTCGTTGAGCATAACTGAATTTCATTCCAATGCAACATATCCACTATTTGGCAAAGCTGAAACCTGTTCTGCAAAATTAATGGCACCATGTACAGTATGTAAAGCACAATTGTAGTTACAGTTTGAAATTTTTAGTCAGTTTTAAGCACATTATATATCAAATATAGTATCGTCTGTAGATTTTAATTATTCATCAGTTGGCTTTTTTCCAACAATATTTTGCGTATGGTTTGGGCAATTGTGCATGCATGCATGAGGGATTATGGGTGCCAGTGCATGCTTGTCAGTGCTGGTGACAGCCCCTTCACAGAAAGAAATTACTCTGCCTTTGTCCTGCAGACAATGCTCAGTCATACACCTATGAGTGGTTGAACAGCTGGTCATCAGGAGACGGTGAGTGTCAATTATGCATGCGCTCTGTACAACTACAGGCATGTGAAGAAAAAAATAAACTCATAAAATATGAATTCATTTTTGTACCCTTTGAGACAGGTGGAACTTTTGGCACCACATAAATACAGATTCTATCCAGTCCTGCTTCAGATAGAAATAGAGGAGAAGGGTATGACATTGTTAAAATAAACATGGTTTGTGGCATCCCACTGAGGCTCTCCTAATGTTGTTGTTTTTGAAAAATAATTGAAACTATTTTCTCCCAAACATGCTTTTGCAATGCTTCTTCTCTCCTTGTTCCTTGCTGCAACTCAATGTCAAACGGTATTTAAAGGGTTAGTTCACTGAAATTTCTCTCATTTAGCCATGCAGATAGTTTTGGTCTTATTTTTCCAGAAATCTCTGACACAGATATGTCATGTTATGACAATATAATTATAACAATCAAAGTAAATGGAATTTGATTTGTGATGCTCACAGCATTGAAAAATCACATATAGGAAAATCAACAACAGCTCTTTCCAGAAACAATGTCCCTGTTACTCTGAATAATCCACAGAACACACTGTTTCTAAGGTAATGAAAGCCGTTAACATTGTGCTCAGAAAGACATAAACAGGGTGGAGACAGAAAACTCACAGACTGATATCTCCAACCTTGGGCAAATAAAACCAAAACTATCTGCATGGCTAGATACCACCAGTAAATGAGAAAATATTTATGTGTGTGATTGAGGTGAACTAACCCTTTAAATAAAGGCTACAGACTACAGGAACAGACTTAATTTATATTTTAAAAAAATCTTATCTCCATGGTGACAAAGTTGAGAAAAGTCACAATAGAAAAGTCAACTGTCTCATCCTTGACACAGTAAGCTGAATTTATATTTTTATCACACTGTTGCTGTATAAAGGACAGGGTGAAAATAAATCCTGCTGATATCCAGAACTTTAAAGGAGAGGTTGATTGCAGCGTGAGCTCCACAAAATAGTCTACTGAGTGTTCTGTGGTGTACACAGGTCTTTACGCCAGTGCACTGTGTCTCTGGAGTTGTGTAATTATTTATTTCACATCTCAAATCCCTCACCTCCCCCTAAGTTATGCCTCAGTGAAAGTGCTCCTTATCCTGGCCAATATGAAAAGGTCATTTAATGCACTGTGTTCCCTCTCCTGACAGGCTGAGAATTCATTACTGTCAGTGTTTTCTGTTATTTATGACTCAGCTTACAGTTTTCAACATTGAAATTTCCCAACATGCCTCCATCACTCTGCTGGGAGCCCCTTTTCAAGGGGTTGAAGGTTCTGTTATCATATATGGTGATAAAAGCTATCAGGATGTTTTTACTCTCAAACACGGACTCTTCTGTTTTGTTTTTTCTCTACCAGACACATTAATAGAACTCTGATATCTATCTCACAGCCTGTCAACAACAAATTTGACTACCCTTTACTTTAAATGCCAAGTGCCCTTCCCTTTGAAATAACCAGCAATCCACATTTCATGCTATTTCTGCCCCCTGCCGCATCAGACTTGGTCCTCTTCATGATCTTCCACCCTTTTAAGTGAGTGGGCTCCCTCCATCCCTGAGGTAAGGCTGGCGGCAGTACAGAGTGGGATGAGAAGTCCTCGGGGTGAGGCTGGTGTTGGTGGGGGTTCTGAAGCCTGCTGTCAGACTGTGTGTGTGTGTGTGTGTGACTCTGCATGCTAACAGCAGCTCTTCTCAGACAGGGACACCAGGTCTATATCAGTCCTAGACTGGCTAGAATGAAAACCAGCAGTGCTCTGGGTGGTGAGGACTGGGACACTGATGTTACATAGTCTATGTTTTAACACAGTCAATTTGCCATCCCAATACCAGTAGAAAAATTGTGCAATGTTGGTCTGCCCACCACTTTGGTCTAGAAATATCTCAACTATTGGATGGATTACCATGAAATTTTGTACATGTTCAAGAGTAATTGTAATCAATTTTCATCTACCACCATCATCAGGACAAATTTTAATTTGTCTAATACTTTGGTTTATGACCAAATACCTGTAAAACTAATGACACTCCCATCAACCTCAGCTGTACTTTGTGTTTAGCGCTAATTAGCAAATGTTAGCATTGCCATTTTGAGCATGTTGGCGTGCTGCCGTTAACATTTAGTTCGAAGCATGTTTCTAAGTACAGCCTCAGAGAGTATGGCTATAGACTCTTAGTCTTGCGCCCCGTTGACGGAGGGGCAAAGAAGTTGAAGAGAGAGAGTGATAAAAAATGAGGAAAAACAAGAGTAAACCTTGGACTGGCATTCACTTGATGTAGAGAGCTGCGGGACTTGAGAGGGTTCCAAACCGACTACCGGGTGTTTTACTCTGCCTCTATCACAGCACTGAGATCGGGGTTTCTAGTTCAAATAGGGATTCTTACGGTTATTTCTTGCTTTGGACTTTAGCAGCCAGAAAACATACCAATTCATTTCAGTTTTATTTATACAGCGCCAAGTCATAACAGAAGTTATCTTGGGGCACTATAGAGCAGGTCTAGACTGTAACGTTACTCTTTATATTATTATTTACAGAGACCCAACGATTTCCACCATGAGCAAGCACTAGACGACGGTGTTTTCTTCTACTCCCCCCTCCACCTCTACGCCAACCCGTAGTTGTCACTTACTTGTTTGTGCAAAGCAAAAAGCTATCAAACTGTTATAACTCAATATAAAATGATGACAATTTCACTTTACCTCTTCTGTGAACATGCTTCTTTCTTCTCTTTTATTTCCAAAGTGTAGTTGATTGTTTCTTCACGGAAAATTGGAAACAAATGCAGTGTGTCCTGGGTTGTTGGTAGTAGCTAGGCTCTGAGGGAAACTGAAAGCGATCTGCTTGACTTTGCGACAGTGGCGCCAACAATAATACCACTTGGAAACGCCAGGGGGGGGTAAACGCTGAAAAGTTGTCTATTGCCCCTTTAATTGTTTCGGTTTAAATTAACTACCTCTCTGGGAATGTAACAATATTTCTTTTTTCTTCTCTCCTTGATATAATTACCATTTTGTCCTTGGTTTGGTTGACATAATTTGTGGGGATGTGGCAGTCCGTTTGGGGTAGGGTTTCACAGGGGGGACGCTGGGCGCAGTTCCACTTTGTCGGTCACCTGTGGATGAGCAAATAACGTGTATGAATGTATGACTCAGTAGGAGCCAAAGGTATTTGCATGTTGAAGAATAGAATCTACAATTCATGCTAGGCTAAAGTGGAACTCTAATTGAGAGGTTTATCAAGAACAACTTACCTCTGCCTGTTCTCCGTCTCCCAGGGTGTTTGGGCAAAAGCATTCCCCGGGGGCTCGCGCACCGTTTATTAGTTCCAGGAGGGTAACATCAGGTGGGAAGTGGATAGAGGGGAGTTGGGATGTATGGTTTATTGTATTTATTTAGGTAAATATATATGTGTATTTATCTGGGCTGTTTTTGGGATGTTAATAGTTAAGATTGTATATATTTTTTGGAGCAATGGGTTATGTAAATATGTATTGTTTATTTATGTGTGTATCTGTATTTGGGAAATGGTATGTTCCAGCCAATTATGGGTGAGGACACAGGTATATAAGGCCTCAGTTTGTGGGTGGTGAGAGGGCTGGAAGGTGTTTTGTTGTTATGTGGAATAAAACATCTGCAAAGTGTTACCTAAGACTAGTTGCTTCCTTTGACCGCTCGGGCATGCTAACAGGCAGCTGTCTGTTTGCATTGAGACTGAATGTTATAAAGACAACTCATGTTATCGCTCTCTCAGGGGGAGGTCAAGGTGGAGGAGCCAGGCAGCTGCTGTCCAGTCTGTAGAAAGCAGTTTCCAGGTTAGTGCAACATACAGTATGCAGAAAAACACATCACTAAATCCACAAACCAACTTAGAGACTGTGTTCAGAAATCAAATGTATATCTCAGGTATATTTGCGTGTAAAAAGGAGACATTCAATTCCCTGAATAAGTTGAATCTGAGAGCATTAATATGCACCAACTTTTGTGTAAGAAGGGTGAAACAAATAAATGACTTTTAATGACAAGCATGTGATCACAAAAAAGTCAATAACACAAAAGCTACACTTTTATTCCGTGGCTGTTGTTTTAATTATCATCTTAAACCCAGGTTCATGACCATGACGTTACATACTGTATTTTGTGTTACATATTTTTTATTTTAGTAATGTTTTTTCATCTATGGTAATGTTAAACAAATGGAACAATTGAAATACTACTCGTTGTAAAACATCCTCTCTGTGTCCATCAGGCGAGCCCGTGCCAGAGTGTCGTCGCTATGTGGAGGTCAGGAACATCACTAAGGGAGACTGTAGGCTTGACAACGTCGAGGTTAGCTTCTGCAGGGGACGCTGTCTGTCCAGGACTGATGTCATATTGGAGGTACGGAGAAGAGACATCTACACACACACACACGCACAGGGAAGATATTACTCTCCAAACAAGAGGCAACATTGACAAATATTGACTTCAACATGAGTGACAACACTGGTAGCACAATAAAGATCAATACAGGCTGCAAAGTGGACTAAAAGGGAGCAGAACTAGAACAGAAAAAAGCTTTTTGGCTGTCATTGTTTGCAAATTGTCCATCAAGGCTGCACAGTCAATTGTGTTTAATCATATAGTGCAATTTCAGCCCCCACAGTTAGGACTTTATGCAATATGCTTTTAATTAGGAATGTCTGCCAGACTTAAATCATAAACATGTGGATATAAAGTACCAAAAAAGCAGTAAAACAATTTTGTCCCTTCAAATCCTAGTGTAACCCTTTTACTGAAAGGTATACGATATATGAAAGGTTGTAGAGAATACACTAAGTGTGATATTTACTAGGGCCGGAAAAATCAAAAGTTACCAGGATCGACTACGGAGCCAAAGTGAATCAAACAATGCACCAGAATTGACACTGACACAATATTTCCTTTTGGAAGAACAACTACTCCCTTTTTAATGACAAGTTGTGATCAAATGATTAGAAAAATAAAGATACACATACAAGACAATTGTTACCTGGGTAATTCAGTTCAATTCAATTCAATTTTATACTTCACTTTTTCATATAGAAGCAGGTCTAGACCGACTCTTTATGTTTACAGAGACCCAACAATTCCCACCTAGAGCAAGCAACAGTGGCA
>LKNJ01005392.1:0-30699 GCA_002120245.1 Maccullochella peelii
AGAGTGATGAGGAGTGATGAGGAGTGATGAGGAGTGAGAGTGATGAGGAGTGATGAGGAGTGATAATGATGAGGAGTGATGAGGAGTGATTAGGAGGGAGAGTGATGAGGAGTGATGAGGAGTGATGAGGAGTGATAAGGAGGGAGAGTGATGAGGAGTGATGAGGAGTGATGAGTAGTGATGAGGAGTGATAGTGATGAGGAGTGATAAGGAGGGAGAGTGATGAGGAGTGATGAGTAGTGATGAGGAGTGATAAGGAGGGAGAGTGATGAGGAGTGAGAGTGATGAGGAGTGAGAGTGATGAGGAGTGATGAGGAGGGAGAGTGATGAGGAGTGATGAGGAGTGAGAGTGATGAGAAGTGATGAGGAGTGAGAGTGATGAGGAGTGAGAGTGATGAGGAGTGATGAGGAGTGATGAGGAGTGAGAGTGATGAGGAGTGATGAGGAGTGATGAGGAGTGACGAGGAGTGAGAGTGTTTTAGAGTTACACGTTTGAACACCATGAAGAGAAACTGCACACATCAGCATTGTTTCCAAAGCGTGGTCCGAGGACCGCAGGAGGTCCTGCTGAGTGACTTCCTGTTAAGAGAGCCATGTGGCTGATTTTTAAAACACAACATAAAATTTAACATAACATTAAACATTATAACATAAAATCACAAAGCACCATGTTAAATCAGGTATGTTATAATACAATGTAACATAATGTAACGTAGCTTAACAACATAAAACGTATATAATGTAATATGACCTCTAACATAAAAGAAACTTGTGATGGAATATATCAATAATAAAAATCCCTTCAGTGGGATTATAGGAATATTATTTAGGTGAGAAGTGATCAGTGAACTGAATCCACTGCACATCTTGCTGATATAACAATGTACAATAAAGTTCGAATTGAAGCTTTGCAGCAGCGACACTATCAGCACATTCCTGACTGTCTGAGCACGTCTCAATGAGATTTAGATATCGAGGAAGTTTTAAACAGCTAGTTAAGTGCTATTCAGCGCGCTGAAAGGCGAAGCATTAAAAAAGCCAAAATGAGAGTCTAAAGAGCGTCGCGGCGGGGGTTTGTGGAGAAGCGAAACATCGGCATTATGGCATGGATGCCGTCTCTTCACCCGGATAGAAAGCCCTCCCCAGATGGCAGTGCAGAGTTAGTTGGCTGAAGGCTTTCACTCGGGGACAAAAGCTATCTAATTGAGAACAAACTGTCAGTGAAAGAGACGAGACCGTGACCGGAGAGGGGGCCACTCCGGGCCGCTGGCCAGCACCAGTGCCCCGGGCTCAGTCTATCGCTGGCCCCCAGCCCCTCCAGGCTCCTCCGGGCTCCTCCGGGCTCCTCAGACCTCTTGTGACTGACACAAGGGGCCACGGAGGATAACACGCGCAACGGCCTCAACACAAAGGCCTTTCACGGCAGACACAGTCCGAACTCAGCCAAGTGTCAAGTGTGAAGGAGAGGAGGGGAGGCTGAATGGACAGAGAGACAGATAAGTGTGAGGTCTGGGGGGGGGGGGAGGGGGCAGTCCAAGTCCTGAAACCAGAGGGACTGCCGTTCAAGAATATGATATAACTATCTTCAACTTTTTCAGTAATTAAATTAAATAGAATTTAAAATGATCCGTCGTCTATGGAAGTAAAACTGGGTCATTATTTAGAGAAAAAGTCTAAATAAAATCAGAGATGAAGCAAAATCCCAACAAAAGCAAACCGAAACAAACGTACTGCAGAGAACGTGTCACATCCTTCTCAACACGTGGAGACCGAACACTCATTTGTCTTTTCTAAGAAAATGTGCAGCTCATGGTTTTGGGTGTTTTCAGGTGCGTGTGTGTGTGTGTGTTATTTTCTAGTCTTAGTACCAGGATCGGTGTGAAACAAATGCCTGCATTTTAAACCATTCATTTCCAGATCCTGCAGAACTTTGTCCTTTGGTCATGTCTCTGGCCTCGCGCTCCACTGCTGCAGTGTTTGGAGTGGGAGACCAAAAGCAGCTCTAGCACCAACAGAGCTGAATGGTCATTGTGAGGTTCACAAAGGCGGCTGCAGGACAACACAAGACTCACTCGTCTCAATGGTTCACTTTGGGAGCGCAGACAAAGGCGTAAAAACACAGATAGAGGCTCCAAAAGAGAAGCACCACTCGAGTCTGAGGGACTCATCTGGGATTGTGTTCTCTGTTAAAGACGCCATCAATCAGCCCATCAGTCCTGCTCCAGCTGACCTGATTTACATGTTCGCACAGGAGCATCAATCATCCCGATCTGAAGGAATGTTCTTGAGGAGTTTACTGATCTGGATTCAGTCCAGACACCAAAACCTGACTTCATACTTTACTTTTCTACATTAAACCAAAGTGAAGTGTTGTCTGAAGACCAGCGGCCACACACGAACCTGAGACAGCTCCACACTGACGCCACCTTCAACTGAACCCGGTTATATGATGATGAGTTGGTCATGTGACGGTTAAAACCCATGACACCCATACTGTATATATCCATTACATTTGGTTTCATTACCTTGAACTTCTTCAGCAAGTATCAAGCTTCTTCATCAGCTGTTTATGGCACAGAACGGGAAGTTTAGCAAACAGAGTCAATGGAAAGACTGACATGAGGACGCGTCCACGTGAATTCAGCAAAATATTTGTGTTGATCTTGATGAAGCTGCTTCATAAACACACAGAGAGGAAAGAGAAGAGAGACTGCAGGGAAACTACAGACAGAGACCAGAGATCAGTCACAGGCTCAACTGCTGTTTGAAGGCGAATAAACACAAACGCAAGGAGAGAAAGCACTTTTCACCTGTAGAGTCGAACATGTGTAGGTGTGAGTATTAACGTCAGAATAATAAGATGTCATTACATCAAACCCCATTTTTGATCCTATTTGCAGCATTTTTCACATTCTGTAATTTCCTCAGCGTTAGTGCTTGAATGATTCAGACTGTATTCACAAACAGGAAACCCTGCAGCACAAACAGGAAGTGAACACTAGACCATGAGTCTTTCTTTGCTAAAGGATGGGCTGAGATAACTGCCCCCCCACCCCAACCCCCCAGC
Organism: Maccullochella peelii; assembly: GCA_002120245.1. Classification (NCBI taxonomy): domain Eukaryota; kingdom Metazoa; phylum Chordata; class Actinopteri; order Centrarchiformes; family Percichthyidae; genus Maccullochella; species Maccullochella peelii. The sequence goes on from LKNJ01005392.1 coordinate 3,068, forward strand.
CTCCATCCACCAACAGGTGACTTTTTAAAAGTCTTCATGCAGTCTTTGAGAAGAATCAGTGGAAGCCCCCGACTTCACAACAAACATCACGAATCAGCTTCCTGTGTCCTCCGTCCTGTCGGTGTGGACGGACGGACGGGCGAAGGAGGACGATGCACTGATTATTCCTCCCCTCTAAGTCCTCCCATCTGTCCCTGTTTCTGCTGGCCTGAGCCTCTTTCACAGTGGCTGACAGGAGCCTGCAGCCCACAAACACAGAGCTGGTGGGGGGGCCCCCACCTCAGAGCCTCACCGGCCCCCACCGGCCCCCACCAGCCCCCACCGGGCCCCACCGGCACCCCGATTGTGTCCATACACACCAAAGCACTTCTCTATAGCTTTTTGATTGGCTTTCAATCCCCACGCCACTGACAAGGCTCTGTATGGGAGGAGTGTGTGAGTGTGTGTGGCTTAGTAAGGAGATTTAGTGGAGGGGGGGTACACAGAGGTGATTTTTCAGGGGGGGAGGAGGAAAGTAAAAACTGGGACAGATGGGGCTGATTGTTGCTCTCTACACAAATTAAGGAGCGAGACATCTGCAGAGAGAGAGAGACAGGCAAAGAGAGACAGGCAGACAGAGAGACAGGCAGACAGAGACAGACAGAGAGAGAGAGAGAGAGAGAGAGAGAGACAGGCAGGCAGAGAGACAGCATGTAGAAACACTGCATGATATTAACGTGTGTGTGTTGGATTTCTGTGCAAAGATTCAGTCAAACTCACATTACAATGGATGAGTGTGTGTGTGTGTGTGTGAGTGTGTGTGTGTTTGCGTGTGTGTGTATCAGGCATTTTATAAAAATCTGTGATAAAACTTGAGAAACTCAAGGTTTCCCGAGCTTTCGACCATATCTCCCAGCCTTCTTCAGTGAACAGACCTGGTTTAAGTTCCTTCACATGACTTCAGTCACATGATAGCAGGTGGTCGTATAAAAAAGACCCTCCACATGAGAATCACTTCAAAATAAAAGTTTTACTGTGTGTACTTTTGTATTTGTACACAGTATCCACGGGTTTCTGCTGTCCCATGATGCCTTACGTGTATTATGGGAGTTATTTCCAGTTCGCAGTAAACAAACGTCACGGCGTATCATTGATTCCTGAAGATGAAGCTTGCCAGATTAGCTAATGATGTGGGGCTGAAGAACCCCTTCACCCAGGAACAGAGGTATGGGAACATTCAGTCATGTTGTTGGTTCTGTAGCTTGTGACGGTAAGGCGATGAGCTGGGAGGCACACCAACACCTGCACAGTAATGAAGGCGGTCGGGTGTTATTTAAGGATGCCTGGGCACCACGAGTTCACAGCTCTCTAACGGCTAACTGATGTCTCTAAACTCTTCACATGGTCAGAACAACAGCAGTCAGTGTGACCATCACTTTTCATTGTTTGATACAAAATGCATTCAATGAAACTCATCAACTCACTCAAACTCAACCAAACCTCTGTGTATTTACACTCCATTTTACACGTGTTCATACTAGCGTCAACACTGTTACATTTACATACAAAGCGCAGCCAACATACAGTGACATCTAAAATCGCTGATGGACCAAACTACTAAAGTAAGAGCTGTAAAACAAAATCAACAAACCTTTAAGTCTTACAGCAAAATGTGAGCTGGATCAGAGAAGAAGAAGAAAAGGAGGGTACTATACATCTCTCTCCCTGCAGAGGTCAGAGGTCACAGTGCACACACACACACACACACACACACACACACACACACACACACACACACAGATACAGTGTTAGTTGTTTAATGATGCAGTGTTTTCATTGTAAACTGGCTCTGACTGTCTCTTTGCAGACTCTCAGTGTTAAATAATGAAGGTCTGTCTGTTAAAGAGTTAATCTCCAACATCTCACGTCATTTCTGCCAACAGTCCTCTGCCCACCTCCCACCCCACCCCCACCCTAAAATAACAACTGTAACTATGTCAGGGAGCTTCTGCTGATCAGACAGATGTTCAGTCCGTAAACAGGAACATGATGGTGTAGAGAACTGAAAAGGAGCTTGAAAAAGGCTGCAAACAGAATTAAATGAGCAAAACTGTTGTTGTTAAAACCATTTAAAAACATTTCTGTAGGGGAGGTGGATTTTAACAACACCTGCTCTGGTCAGTGATGCAGCGATGCTAACATGCTAACAGCAACATATCGGCCTGTTTGAGAACCAATAACACAACAGAAACAATTAAAGCCCTCAGGACCCCGTAACAGCTCATTGTTTTTCAGCCTGTATCCATCTCCATGTAGTCAGAGTGTCTCCATCAGCAGCTCCTTAGGACATTGTACATTAGTACATTAAATATTTCAATAGAACATACTGTCAGTAATGTTACAGTTGCAGCGAATGAATGTGGTTTGGATACACAAATAATTTCCTGAAAACTGAAAAGGTTTAAATATACGTCACTCCCGTTTCCATACGGCACTCCCCATTTGGGTTTTACCACATCATGTTTTTTCACAGTCACCCCCAAGTGGCTGTAATTTTCAAATAAAATACGTTTATTTGAGTTTTCTCCACTCAAATATTTGACTTAAATGAATAATAAAAAACGAAATTAAACTGAAAGTTAGTCAATTATATCTTAATGTGTGTCAGTGTTAGCTGGACAAAAAGTGGATTTCATTACAAAGAACTTCAGTTCTATTGAACTGAAAGTGTTACTTTGCTTTTCAGTTAATTTCGCTCAAACAAATTTTCTCCATTACACTCCATTACGACTGTTCTTTAATCAGCTGCATGAAACATTTAAAGTACAATAAATGTATCAGGGTTTACAGTTCATAATCTAGTTCCTCACTCCACATCTCCTCTGGTTCCTCGACACGGACTCCAGGGATCAGTACTAACTAACAGATATTCACCGGACAGGTTCTCTTAAAGCTGCACTAACACTAACTTGCTGCTTTACATCTGTATGTAGAACTGAACTGCGCTGTGCTACTGCATGTTCGCTTTCCTCTCTCTCTATCTCTCCCTCCCTCGTTCCCTCCCTCTCCTCTCTCTCAACCCAACCGGTCAAGGCAGATGACCGCCCACCCAGAGCCTGGTTCTGCTCGAGGTTTCTGCCTGTTAAAAGGGAGTTTTTCCTTGCCACTGTTGCTTCTGCTTGCTCTTGGTGGGAATTGTTGGGTCTCTGTACACATAAGGAGTCGGTCTAGACCTGCTCTTTATGACAAAGTGCCCTGAGATAACGTTGTTATGATATGGCGCTATATAAATAAAACTGAATTGAATTGAAATTGAATTAACTCATGTTTTATTGTTTTCAGCAGAAACAAACTGAACTCAACATTAAAACATCATCAGCTTTATAAGTTGATATGTTGAACTTGTGATCAAACAGCTGCATATTTCAACATCCAGCAGCTACAGAGCAACATGATCCTCCATGTGGAGTGGTGTTTGTGTCACCTGATGAATCTAAGTCCAGTATTCCCTCTCTGTTAGCTCTGTTTCTGGTCTCCACCAACTCCTGAGGGAGATTTCTGGTTCTTTAGCTGCTAAATGCTGCACCGTGTTCAGCAGCTCGTCTCTGTCTGTCTGTCTGCTGCTGAGCAGGAAGTGTTCAGTGGCTTTTTACAGCTTTTATTCTGAAAGCGACGCTCTGAGAGGCTGAGAGGGAACCAGAACAGATAAACCAGGAGCTGAGACTGATCGTTCAGAGATACCAACACACCGTGTTAGGTTCCAGGGTATTTATCTGGTTTTGGTTATGTTAGATTTAAGGTTTTTGTATTATTGAAAGTCTTGTGTTATGTTCATTTTTATGTTCCTGCATTCTCGTCTTGGCTTTTGAGTTTATTCATTGTTCTGGTCTTGGTCTTGTATTTAGTTTGTGATCTGGTTTTATTTTGAAGGTCTTGTTCTTTGTTCCTTGTGGATGGTTGTTCTCTTGTCTCTTCCTTGATTATGTTTCACCTGTGTCTCGTTACTCACCTGGTTTCAGTTCCCCTCGTTAGTCTGTCCCTATTTATACCTGTCTTTTCCCTGTGTGCTTTGTTGGGTAATTTCCAACTGTCAGATGTTTCCTTGCACTATTTTCCTAGTGCTTTGTACGTCGCTCCATGTTCCTTGTCCTGTGAATTTTGGTCACCTTGTTTTTTGGATTACTTCGTGTTGGACTATTTACATGTTCCCAGGTTTTGGATTTGTTTGTGTTCCTGTGTTTTGGACTTACCTGCATTTACATATCTGTCTGCCTGCCATCTCCACCAGTAAGTTCAATAAACCTGTTGTTTTACTTCAACCTCTGAGTAATGTCTGCGTTTGGGTTCACCTCCTACCTTCCCGTAACCCCTCACCCCAACTGATACCTCGAAGCCACGCATCCTAACACACTGTCAACTCACACATTAGTGAAATATACATTAAAGACACTTTCATGGCTCAAAGCTAACAGCATTTATTAACATGTGATCTGTATCTGGATAATGACATCTGATCTGTTGGTCTTCGAATGTAAAAACGCTGTTATAGAATAAATTTATTTTTATATATATATATGAGAGAGAGATTTGGAGCTACAACGAAATGAAGTCAGATCAATATTATTTGGAAAATTGTAACCTTAAATACTAAATCTATTATTTTCTTCCCTTCATGTAGTTACTTGATGACGCGCTCAGATTCAGTGATTCTGTCTCGTTGGGTCCATTAGCTTCACAGAAACAGGTAAAGGTGTTTAGCTTGAATATAATAACCTCCCACTGACAACTGAAGCAGCTCAAGATGAAGACGAAGAGATCTAGTTTTCCATCAGCTGATGCTGCTCAGCACCGCTCACTCTAACTTCTCTTTATTCAAATCAGAACTTCCTGTTTCTGTGTGGACCATGACCTGGATCCAGACTCCTGGCTGTCCCCCTTCTTTCCTCTAATCCTGGGGTTTGTGCACCTCGTCTTTTCCCAGCGGCTCAGTCTCCTCTGAGCAGAGAAGACCTCCTCACAGGAAGCCTTTGTGAACAGACTCAGAGCTGATATTAACCCTCACAGCTCTAATCCTGCTGGGGTCACTTTAACCCCCAAACTTGATTAATCCAGAGTCACAGAAAGATCCCTGTGAGCCGAGTAAAAACTGAAACAGGAAAAGATGGAACTAATAAAAGTAATGAAAGCAGAGTTACAACTCAGCTTCCTGAAATGTGTCTTTATATTCTGCTTATCTGGAGCCGCAAATACATTTCAATTGTACTTATGTAGCACCAAAGGCTCATGTTCGTTATGTTCGTTATTGTCACTGAAATGTGGATTTTGTAAAATGACGTCACAGGTAGGTTGACAGGCTACAGCGATGGGGCATTTCTGTTTTATTCCCACATAAGCTCTCAGTTACTAGTTTGACACTTTAAAGGCAGGTGTTTAACTCAACTCTTCCCAACAGTGTGGTCTCAGCAGAGAGGTGATGTGGGATAAAGCTGGATCTGGTCTCTCAGGCAGCTTTAATGAATCCTTGTGGGATCTTTCCACGCTTGGAGCGAGGAGCTTTTAACAAGCTCTGTTTGTTCATGAAGGAGGCTCCACTGCGATGATCTGCTCTCAGATCAGCGATAATGCTGAGGGCAAACGCCACAGAGAAAGGACGGGCTGATGGGGAATGAAGAGCTGGTAATGAGATTGGGGGGGGGGCGTCTGAGGACAGAGAGCACACTGACCTGCACTGGGCCAACACTACCATGGATATATATTTAGAAGTTATTTTTCAGGACAGACAGAAGAAACAGTGCTGAAGAGGAGCCTCAGCAACAGTTTGTATGATGAAGACGCCCTGTGGTCTTCATCCAGACAGCAAACATGTTGCATGTTCATTTTGAACCAACATGACTGCTGTAGAGTCCTGCCAGGGAATCTTTCAGAGCCAGCAGGACCTGATACCAGACCTGTGTTGGCACAGACACACGTCCAACACTCCAAACTGACCTTTAGGCTCTCTGTCTGTCTCTCTGTCTATCTCTCTGTCTCTGTCTCTTTCTGTCTGTCTGTCTCATTGTGGAGTGTGGACAGAGACTAAACTAGGCTAACAGTTTCCCTCTGCTTCTAGCATTTGCGCTAAACTAGGCTAACAGTTTCCCTCTGCTTCTAGCGTTTGCGCTAAACTAGGCTAACAGTTTCCCTCTGCTTCCAGCGTTTGCGCTAAGCTAGGCTAACAGTTTCCCCTTGCTTCCAGCGTTTGCGCTAAACTAGTGATTGGTGAGCTGTGTGGAGGTCAGAAAGTAGGCGGGTTTTGAACTTCATTCTTGAACAGTTTCTGGTCTTCAGGAGAGACGGTCTGAACAAGTTATCTCCGTATTTAAACCACATCAGGATTTTCTCTCCTGGTTTCTTCTCTTCTAACTTCCTCGGCTTCTGATTGAGGAGGAAACTGAGCAGCAGGATGTTTTATTTTGGCGGTACGGAGCACAAAAAGATGAGACGGACAGCGGAGCGGTCCAGAAGGAGTTTCTTCTTCTTCTGTTGTCAGTCTCACAGCTGAACAATGTAAAAGGGAGCACGTTTGTCTCCACATGGCCGATTGCTATATTGAAAAAACAGAATCAACAGATTTGAAGAAGAAGGTCGAACTCGGAGTGTTTGCTTATTATTCTACTTCACTGTCGTCATGTATAATGTGTAATATCACAGGTGATGAAAGTGTGTGAGATGATGGAAGTGACAGGAAACAGACTGACTACAAAATAAAGTTCACTTCCTGTCAGTTGTTTGCATCTGAACGTATTATGGGATGTTTCTCTTTGCTGTCTTCACTCAGGACTCTTTGTTCACATCCGTCTGTGGTTCCGAACTTTCTTTGCAAATGGAAACCGAGTTTTAGTATTTGTGTCTGAATGAAGCTTCAGGTTTCAACAGTCCTTTAAAACAAAGGAGCTGAACTCAGACCCTGTCTGCGTGGCTCCAAAAGATCTGGTCTTGGACTTGTGTTGAACTCGACTGAGGTGGTCTGATCTTCGCTGCAGCTGTCCACACATCACAGTGTGTGTGTGTGTGTGTGTGTGTGTGTGTCACCTCGGGGCATTTTGTCACTTAAGGGACATTTGGCTGATCAGCTTTCCCCCCTGAACTGCACGCTTCAAAGGCCGGATGAGCAGATTAGAGGTCAGGATAGGCTTAGGACTAACTGATTTAGGAAGGTTTAGTCTTCACTCTGAAATCCATCCTCTTTGTTTGGCCTCATCGCCCCGCCAGCTCCGTTTCTATCGGCTTCTTCTTCTCGCCTTTTTAATTCCTTTTTCTCTGCTTCAGTGAGCTACAGAGGCCTGCAGAGGACAAGAATGTAACTGATCCCAGAACAAGATTCACAGTCACGTGACACAGGCTACACTTTATATTTATATTATATGTGATGTAGTTGATGTTGTTGTTCTCACGTGTCCTCGACAGGTTTTCTGATGTTTCAACACAACGAGCTTATCAGGTATTTTATGATCTCAATAAAACCGAAATAAATAGTTAGTCGTTAATAAATTCTGCAGCCATTCTAACCCTAACCCTCTGCAGAGCGAAGCTGCAGCGACACGATCATGTTACTGTAGAGAAGAGCAGAGGAAACCAGACCTGAACCAGTATCAGACCAGTCTGACCCCCATCACTCTCACTGGGACCAGTTACTGTGTTATGGGACACTTTCTACTTTTCCTCCGTCACATTTCAGAGACAAATGTTAAGCTTTCTTCTTCACTTTTAATTCCTTATTACATTTCATTTCTCCAACTTGTTTATTTTTAATAAAAGTAACATTTTGAATGCAGACTTTAACTTGTAATGTATTTCATGGTAGTACTTTTACTGAAGTAAAGGATGAGTTTTATGAACATATACAGTGTGTTGGAGGAACAGACTCTGCTGCCCCCTGCTTGTGACTCAGAGCAATTGTTGAACTGATTAGTGTTTACTGGCCTCTAGTGGTCAGAGTGAGTAACTACGACTTCCCGTTCCTCTGTGGCAGTAATACTTATTATTTAATGAGGTGTCAGTTTTACTCGTCATGCTCAAACTAATGTTAATAATGATGAAATTATATCAAATATAAATGCAGATGTTGTCAGAGCAGCATGGATACAGATTTGAATGCTGACTGTTGGTACTGATGTTGTTGTTAAACTGTTCACTGCCCCCACGTGGTCACAGTGACGAACTACAACTGACGTCACTCCAGTCTGGTTGTAACCCCACTCATGATCGTTTCCCAGTAACCTCCCCAGCAAACTCGTGAATGGGTGATGTTTTTTAAACACTGGACAGTAAAATAACTTTTTGCTGTATTTATATTCAAAACAGTAGTTAGAGTATATTAAAGTTTATTATAAATCTAAAGTTATAAAGTGTCATGTTATTTGACTCGCTGTTGTGAAAGGATGTATGACTGCTGGCACTGTTTGTAGGCCACCTTGTTATCATTCACTATGAACTGAGTAATTAATAAAGTACTTACAATTTAGTCTGTGTACTTATAAAACAAACAGCAGTACGAATCTTTTTCTCATCATTTTATTTCCTTTATTATTGTTATTATGGTGGAAATAAACTAAAGTAATAATCTGACTGTAGCTGATTTTTATCAGAATCTACAATCAATCAAGTCATCAGGGATCAATTCTGCCTTCATATCAACATGTTCTCCGTTTAAAGGAGAAGTACAACATTATCACCGATGTTTGATGGTCACATGACCGCTGTCATCATCACAGCTGTCACTCAGTTTGTCCTGTCGACAGGTAAATGTGGTTCTGACAGAGTGGCGCCTCCTTACGCCGTCTAACACGCTGACTGACTGGACTTGAACAGTAGGGTGACCTGATGATGATGATGAAGAGTACGACACGTTGTTCCCCAGAGAAGACGGTTTGTCCTCTGAGTTGCTGTGGCAACACAGAACGCTCTTGGCCTTCTCCCTGAACTCCACCAACACAAAGTAGAAGATGAAGGGGTCGATGCAGCTGTTGAAGGTGCTAACCACTAAGCTAACCATGTAGGGGATGTAGACGTCCCCGCCGTCTCCGTCCAGCGAGCTGTCTGCGTAGGTGAGGAGGAGGAGGATGTTGCTGGGCACCAGACACACAATGAACACAAGCAGCACCAGCGCGTTAGTGTAGCGCTTCCCTTTGGCCAGCAGGGTGCGCAGCGCGGCGCCTTGGCAGAACAGCACAACCAGGAAGGGCAGCAGGAAGCAGAAAGTGAACAAGGTGGCGAAGTACGGCAGGAAGTAGTTCTCCTGCTCCTCCTCGGGCAGCGCGTCATGGCAGGTGGTGATCTGAAGCTCATCCAGCACGTAGGTCTGCTGCGACACCAGCAGCAGTAGCATGGTGGTCAGGACCACCGCCCACACCGCTGCCGTCATGTACAGAGATGTCCGCCGGCTGCGCAGCGTCTTGGCACCGAACGGGTGAACCAAAGCAATGTATCGATCCAGCGCCACCAGCGCCAGACACAGTGCAGACCCGTACATATTGCCGTAAAACATCGCCATAATGACGCGGCAGAAGGGCTTGCCCAGCTCCCAGTGGTTTCCTCTGAAGTGGTACACAATGCGGAACGGCAGCACCAGCAGCAGCAGACTGTCTGTGGCGGTGAGGCTGATGAGCAGCGTGGTGGATGGCAGCGGTTTGGTCCTGAACAACAGGACCCAGAGAGCCAGCAGGTTGGAAGGCAGACCCACACTGAAGGCCAGCAGGTAGAGGACCGGAAGGTACAGGTTGGTGGTTGGAACCTGGATCTCCTTCAGCTGCTTCTCCTTCAGAGTGGTGAAGTTACAGATTGTCTTCAGCCTGAATGCCCGCAGACCTGCAGAGACCAGAACACACATTAGTCTGTCTGTAGTGTAGTTTAACACTTTAATAAAATGTCCTCACTGTAATAAATGTCCTCTCTTTCAGAGACTGTCAGCTTGGTCCTCTCACAGGTAGAAAAACAAGGACACACACACATGGTTTCAGTGAGAATGAGAAGAAAGTCCAACTCTCTGACAAAACACCAGTAAAAACATGTTTGGGAATCAAACCTGTCTCTACCTGTCCATGTGTTCAGAGGAAGAAGACTTACAGACGGACATGCCGGAGCATTCGTCTGCAGGACGAGAAGACGGAGAGACGCTGCAGACGGACCACAGCAGAGAGACGAAGACCAGAGTCCCAAAAAACAACCTCATCTTCTTCTTCTCCTTTTTCTTCTTGTTTTCCTGTTTTCCTTCTCCCACTTCCTACAACACCTCTTTTGTTTACCTTTTTCTTTTGACAGCAGCAGCTCTCTTCCTCCTACAGCAGCAGTACTCTTGTAGTAATGGTCTAGTAGTTGCTCAGCAGCCTGTTTGTGTTATCTGATCTCAGAGCTGCCGGCATCAATTCATCTCCTCTGCTGATGGAATCCAGATGTGTGGTGTGTGTGTAAGTCTTGTATCCAATCTTTGTGAGGACATGTTGTCTTCCTTAAATGTGGTTAGGTGCTTGGGAATGCATTATGTCCTCACAAGTATAGAAGTACCCACTTGTGTGTGTGTTTGTTTCTCCCACGCTGTGATTCACGCGATGATTGAAGCGTTTAAAGTGTTCAGCTTCCTTCATCAAACAGGAAATGTAACTGACCATTCTCTAAACCCCGCCCCTGAATAATGATTGTCCAATCGCAGCTCAGCATCAGTAAATGGTCACAGCAGGTCTTATTTGGATTTCTCCACATGTTGAGGTGGTGTGGAGACATGGATGAATTATGAGACAAAAGGCCCCTGGGTACAGACATGGAAGAGGCCTCGACCTCCCCTATATAGGGGCAAGACACCCAGCCTGAAAGACACTCAAAACCACCACAAAACCACCACAAAGACTCAAAACCACCTCAGAGACTCAAAACCACCACAAAGACACACAAAACCGCCACAGAGAGATTGATATGATTATTGATTAGTTATGATTTCGTCATTAGCTGCTGAATCAGAAAACACAACCTGAACCGAGCCTCCTGCTGCAGTTACTGACTCTGTCCACCAGATGTCAGTCCTGACCAATCATCATCATCATCATCATCACTACCTCCTTCTGTCCTTCGTCACAACTCTTCATCACAACTGTGTGACATCTCCAGTGAGCGGAGCCAGTTCACTTATTTTCTTTGTTGGTTTCACTAAATTAAACTCCCGGACTCAGGATCAGCTGAGGTCCGATTCCAGTGTATTAGTCTGAGTATAGTTTAAATTCAAATGAAATGGAAATAAAAGTTTCATTCATGACAACTGAGCACCTCCATCTGCTGAGGAAGATGAGTGAGATATGATCAAAAGCTCCGCAACAGCTACTAAATGGACCTTGTGGAGGTTCCATTTAGTAACATGGTGTTTTGTTTGTGCGTAATGTTAATCAGTAGTTATATTAGATTTACGGTGCCATTGATAGTATTGCTAAATAAAGCATTAATTATGCCTAATAATTATTATTATTTATACTGTTATTATTGATTATTGTTAAAACAGAAATCAAACCACAGACAGACAGGCAGACAGACAGGTGGACGCTCTCTCTGCAGGTATCGCGACAGCTCATCCACATCTCAGGTACCTAAAGATGAAGGTATCGCACACACGCGCCCTGTCTGCCGCCTCCCCGTGCCGTGGCTCCGCGCCTGCGCAGTGCGCCCCAAACTGAAAGACCGAGAGACGGGGCTCGAGCCTCCGCACCGTACAACAACCACCGGGAACAAAACGGAATAAAACACCGAACAACAGCAGGATCCATCTTCCGTCAACCCAGCCCCGCCGGACATTCACTGGGATAACAGCGGGAGAGAAGGCGGGAGGAGAGCGGAGGCAGACAGGGGTCGGTAGACCGGGAGCCTGCCTGTCTGTCCGCCTGCAGACGGTAAGACAAAGCGGAATGAAGCGGCTGCCAGCTCCGCTTTCAAACGGTGTCTAAACACTGAGTCATGGTGCTGGATTCACCGCTGCGTCTTAAAAGGAACATTTATTAAACGGAGTTCTGAATACAAATTGTGGTTTAACGAGCGGAGGGTTTCAGGACTGAAGACATGGCGGTGTGAAGGTCCAGATGTTGGCCTGGTGATGATGCTCCATGTTCTGACTGACAGGACTGTCCTGATGTCCTCACACTGTCTGTCCTGTCCCTGACAGTCTGAACCCAGGGTTATACTGACTGTTAGCACGACAGGAAACAAATCAATCAATCAAGTTTATTTGTCACATGTAATCATATGAGGTACAATGAAATTACTAAATGTAGAAGATAATAGTATTTCTCATAAAGAAGACATTTAGCGACAAAACGGACAAAGGGATACTAAAACCTTTTAAAACATAAAGAGACATAAAGACGTATTTTTAAGGACATGGACTGACACCAGTAACAGATTTTGAGGACAAACAGACAATTTCAGAAAATGAAGAGACATAAAGAACATATTAAGAGGACATACATGAGACATTTTGGGTCAAAAAAGGACATTTGAGGTAACTGGAAGACATATAAAACATAAATAAGACATTTAAGATTGTTAAAAGATAAAGAAGACAAAGATGTGCTTTTGAGGACATAAACTAAGATTAAGAACAGATTTTGAGGGTAAAGGAAATATTGTCAGACGGGGACATTGAGACATTTTCAGAACATAAACAGACATAAATGAGACATTTGGAGTACATATAGAGAGGACATAAACTGACATTAAAGCAGATTTTGAGGACAGTCTAACACTGAAATATTAGGACATGAAGATATGTTGATAAAGGAGACAGATGGAGGACATAGACGAAAGACAAAGACGTCCTTTTGAGGACATAAATAACACTAAAAACAGTTTTAGGACAAAGAGACATAAAGACATGTAGAGGACAACATACAGGAGTCAGTTGGACGCTGCAGACCTCAGGAGGACAGGATGTTGTTGGACTCGTTCTGGTCTAAAGGAGTTTCTTTTTGTTTCCTGACAGTTTGGATGTAACGACGACTGAGAGGACGACATGACGTCCCTGAGGTGGACCCGTCACCCCGTTCTGTTGGTCCTGGTCCTGGTTCTGTCCTGCTCTGTGTTGGCGGCCCGCTCTGACAGAAACATGGTGTTGGAGGAGTCCGTGGGCGCCATCGTGAACGCCACGGTGCTGGACGGACGAGGAAACACCGTCCACATGATGAGCAGTGCCAATGGGACGTACGGACAGAACTCACCGAAAGTAGACACCAGAGGCATCGTCATCGCACCTGCACCGCATCACGGAGGTACTGAGACCACAACACTCCTGAGGCCAAAACACACCTGAGGCCAAAACACACCTGAGGCCACAACACACCTGAGGCCACAACACACCTGAGGTCACACACCTGAGGCCACAACACACCTGAGGTCACAACACACCTGAGGCCAAAACACACATGAGGCCAAAACACACCTGAGGTCACACACCTGAGGCCACAACACACCTGAGGCCACAACACACCTGAGGTCAGGTCACACCTGAGGCCACAACACACCTGAGGCCACAACACACCTGAGCCCACAACACACCAGGTTTCATTTCATCAACTAAAACTGTGGGTAAATCCAAATTCCATTAATTGCATCTGGGGTCTTTTCCTGGCATCTCCCACTGAAGATGTGAGGAGAGAGGAAACACGTTTTTAGAGAAATGAGACGTCCTCTGAAGCCACGCCTGTTTCTGATGATGACGTCACAGCTGGATTTGATAAATAGGTGTAAATTGGTAAATAATTTTACTCTTCACCTTCGTTTTCTCTTCCAAATAAGTTACTAACCAGTTTCTAACCTGTCTGATCATCTGACTGCTCAGACGTCACCGTGATGTCACCATCTTAACAGGTCTTGTAGAGTTGTGAAGTGGGAGGGGCCTCTGGTTCAGGAAGTGTTTGTCTGCTGATGATGAAACCATCAGACAGGTGCATGTTCTCACCTCCAGTATGTTTCTGAGAAATCAGGTTTTATCCGTCAGTTTGGTAGATGGCTATAAATACTACAATACCCATGAGCCTCAGCTGCTGTTGCCATGGAGAAGAAGCCGGAGGAATCAGAGTTGTAGTGAATTTAAAACACTTTGTTGTTATAGCTGTTAACAAAACACATCGTCATGGTTACTGAATTCACCCACAGCTGACCAGAATCTCAAGGTGAACTGATTTAAGCTGCAGATTGTTTTCAGTTTCCTCAACACGTCATCTTAACAGAGCATGTGACAGAATTTAAAGCTCTGTGATTGGATAATTATTGCTGAAATGCACCATGGGAGTCGTAGTTACGTTTTTATGTCCTTCCAGATATTTTCTATCCTAGTTCATCTTTGGTTCTGCTGATTCAGTTTCGTGATAATCCGAACTGTCAGTCACTAATGGGAACCAGCAGCTCCTCCCACTTCACACCTCTATGAGTCCGAGTCTTGAACCTGAACGCGGAGTGTATGATGCACTCAACCTCACCTCAAAAGCACCATTTCAAATAGTTATCGTATGTTAGTTATGACATATCAGTCTTTTCAGGTTGTTATGAATGAAAGCCATTATTGTACATAATATTTGAATTGGTCCTGTGGATTAGACCCGACCCGAACCTGGGCTGGGTTAGGACAAAACTTTAGAAATTATGTTTGGGCCGGGTTCGGTCCCGTCATACTTGACATGGTGCTTCCTGTTCAGTGCTGGGGTTTGTTATTTACATGACAACACATGAACGCAACACACAGGCTGTAAATATTCATGTAGCCTGGCTGAGGATGTAGGACGTCAAACTAAATTTGTCATCGGGGAAGTTTAAAAAACTACCAAAACCCATGCAGGGAAATCGGCGGTATGGAGGCATTTGGATTTGCTTGCTGCTTACTGGGTCAGGCTTGGGTTGGGTTCGGACATAAAAAAAAGAGTATGCCTGTTGGGTTCGGGTTTGGCTCGGTTACTACTCTCTTGGACTTGGGTCGGGTTTGGACAGAAATATGTGGCCTGAGCCGCACTGTACTGTGGATATCAAGTCTTAGCGCAGCCCAGTTCGCAGCTGTGTGCTGCTCTTTAATGAAAGTGTGGAAGTTCACCAGACCAAGACTTTTCTCTTGTAAAACCAAGAAATACTGGCTCATTACTGCCCCCTGAGGCCGGAGGACAGAAAACACCCTCTGGTGCGAGCTGCAGTTTTAGTGTCTGTTTTTAAGGCAACAATGAACTCGTAGAGCTCACAGATCTCTTTTAGATTTAAATGTATCCAAAAGTACAGAAATGATCATCTCACTGAGACACAGAGGAGGACTGAAGACTCAGCAGCGTCTCTACTGTCCACGAAAACTAAACTCCTTTGGAGTCGATCAGAGTATATTGAAATTATATTTTATTCTAGTATAAAGTCAGCTCTGAAATCTCTAATGCAGCTTCATACTGAACAAATGTTCAGAAAAGTAAACAAGATTATCAGTGACGTTCTGTATGAGGACTTTAAGCTGCTGCCATCAGGATTGTGTTTTAGATCGTCTCTATGTAAGACAAATAGAAGAAGTAGTTTCCATTGTGTACGGACTAATAAATGCACTCTGACACTTTCTGACAGAATATATCCTTTGGGCTGTTGGATATTGTTGGCCAGATACAGGCCACTGCTATTAAAGGTACTATGTGTAGTAATTTACATGTATCAATCGCTTTGTATTGTGAACAGATTGTAACTTAACTTAAAAAGTGAGACCTTCCTCGACTTTCTCGGTTGCCTATAACATGATTTCTATGTAACGGAAAACCCAAAAGATGGTGTTTATGCTCCTGAGTGCCTCTTTTCAGCTGCCCTGCAGCACCAACAGTGTGCAACACTAGCTAACGTTAGCTTAGAAATGGAGTTTTCTAGCGTCAACAAACGACCGGCACCCACCACAGCACAGAGTCCACCACAAAGTCCTCGTAGCTTGCTTGCTAATGTGGACGAAATGCTTGCTAGATAACGTAGCAAAATACTGTCGTAAGTGGATGTCAGCTAATTCATCCAGACTCCCAGGGCTGATCTGGCTGTTTGTTTTGAGTCTCTTTGTGGCAGTTGTCTGTCCTGTATCTTGGTGTTGTTTTAGATGTTATAGTGGATGTAGTCTTTGTAGATGTAGTCTTTGTGGGTGCTGTTGTTGTTGTGGATGTAGTAGATGTAGCGTTTGTTGTATTGAGGCACTGCAGAGGTTTCCAGGCTGTTGAAGGTCGGAGCGTCTCTGCTCTGAAGTGTCAGATTACAGTCAGACAGTCCAAGGACACTGCAGCTGCTGGATGGAGCTCCGACTGTCTGCAGCATCTTATTAAAGCTCACAAACACAGAGAACTGAGCTGTGTGCTTTAATATCTGTTATAATGGCACTTTCATCAAACTGATACTGATGCTTTCACATAAATAAATACTTTATTAATCCTAAAGGGAAAATGCAGCGTTACATAAAACACAAAAATGTTGGACATATTGAAATATTCCTGGCTTTCTTTCACTTTCTCTAAAAAAAAATTTTAAAATATAACTACTGAAGAATGTATCATGTTTTATAGTAGAATACAAAGTAATATAAAATGAAAATACTCAAGTAACTGGAGTATACTTGAGTAATAGTTACTTTCCAGCTCTGGTCCAAGTTGGATTCAAAGTTTGAGATGAAAAGTTTATTGTTGACATTCTGTTAGGTGATTTTATCTACAATAACGTGTCGTGCCATGTATAAACATAGCTTGTTGCAATAATAACTATTGACAGATTCATATATTCATACGTCATGTTTTCATTTTAAACATACACGTGGAAGGGACAGTGAATCCTTAAGCTTAACTGTATCTGTTGATGGCACAAACTCCTACCTTAGTGACATGTCTGACCCTGGACAGTGGCACACAGCTTGTCTGTCCTAGGGCGGATGGAGGTTGTCAGGCTGGGGGTCAGCCTCAGGCTGCAGTCTTCAGGTAGGTGAGGGAGGAAAATCCACTTTCACAAAGGTACGTAGCTGCAAAAGGCAAAGGGCTCATTATTGCTTTTGCTGTCAAGTGTGAAAAGTCTTCTGGCAAGAGATCCAGAACTGGATGAGTGGTCTTGTTTTATATTTCTGTATGTACTGTCAGTGGATAGTTCGATGAGCTGATCCTCCTCCGTTACTGTCAAGCTTGCGCCATCATGTGTGTTGTCTTTGAATGGAAACTGTATCCATGTTTTGTCCCTGCGCTGGGAGTCAGCCTCAGAAAAGTATTTCCCAAATTGACCCTTGAGTGCCTCCAAGTAAAAATTCCCGAATAGACGTGTGTAACTCCAGCATGCGTGTTAACACTGTTTCACGTGAAAGCCATGGACCCTCAGAATGGTAAAGTAGAGCACTGTGTTCTTCTGCTGCGGCAGCAGAACGTAAAAAAGAGACACATTTGAAAGCACTCTTCTTTTCAAAATTGACAGCTCTCACAACTGAGTCCACAATGTCTGATAATTCAGCGCTCATTTTGTCCACATCAATTGTGGAGCCACATCATTTACAAGTGCTACACATCAGACCGGCACATATGGGTACTTCATAAAACTCCATGGCCACGCCCCTTTTTGGGGGATAGAAAACCCTAGATTCTGTAAATGTCAATGCAGTTTGATGTGCTTGGATCACAGTTTCGACAAGTTTGTATGGATTCATTTGGTGTTAAACAAACCTTTGTTTTATACACATGTCTAACAGTTTTTTGTTACCTCACCTGAACCTGCGTCCATGATACCTTAATAAATGAAGGTTGATCAATCAGCCGTCACACCCCTTCAGTCTTCCCCCTCCCAGTGGATCGATGACCCAACACAGTGGCCAGATAGGTTTATCCGGACATCTGTATTTGATTGATTCAGCAGGTGTTGTTAGGCTAAGTGTTGTCTGTAAATTCAGGATTCTTGTAGGCCTCGGATCTCAGTGTGAAGGCCTGGGTTATTAATACGGTTGTTTATAGTTTTACAACCTGCTACACAACAGCTTCTCACCATTTTCCTGTTTCTCTCCTTATGTGAAAGTGCGATTCGTTCCCCCAAAAGGTGGCTTGGCCTTGGCGCTTGACGACGTGATGCCGGTCTGACGTATTAGTCCACTTTTTAAACTAGCCATGGCTCTTGCACCACAGCGTAACACATTTTGCCCAGGTTATGTAATTTTCTCTGAAAAAACATTGATTTGAATTGAAAATTTCCAAACTTGTGCGTTCAGGAAGCTGCTTACAAAACCAAAATTCCTCCTGCATTTTGTCTTGATCAACAAACCGCACAAACGCCAGAAGCTGAAGCCTTTAACACCTCCATAGATTCATCCAATTGTAATGCAAAAGCCTCTGCCGACCTCAGCTTCTCTACCAGTTGCACCCTCACATCAGATGCCATGTCATCAATACGGCGAGCAATGGTTGTGTCCGACAATGGAATAGTTTTCAGTTTGTTAACATACTCATCATTTCCAAACATTGTTTTACACATATCACTCGCTGCAGACAATATATGAAATCCTCTCCACTGTGTATGGCTTTATCTTCTGAGCAATCCGAAGAGCAACTTTAACAAGAGGCTTTCAAAGCTAGCCCACCAACTTTAACTGATTGTCTCATCAATGTCTGTTTGGTTTGAGACAAGCTTGGAAGTATTCCACTGGTTCTTCTTTTAAGTGACGTTGCAGCTTTGATGGCTTCATAGCTTCGTTTGACTTCTCTCGTTTGTGCTTACCTGTAGCTGAAGTCAGCAGCAGCTGTAGCATGGCTAACGTTAGGTGCGTTTGCATCACCCTCTGCACTTTTGCCGGTGGTTTCTGAGGTGGAGGGTATGTCAGAGTTTCTTGCTCGGGAAGTTGCAAAACGATCAAAACAATGCAATGCTCCGCATTTTATAAATGAGAAAAATAACAGTCATGTGACTGCAGCTGTCAGTGATGATGCAACATGATGATCAATAAATGTCTGAAATCTGAATTCACTGCTCACAGTTGAGGGTCTGTTAGACAGGAAGTAGTGGATGAGTGAGTGATTTCAGACCGCACCTGCACCTGGAGTGAATGACCGGTGCAGAGCAAAGCATGCTGGGACGGATGATTAAATAGAATGGCTGTGTCCGAAATCATTCACTGCTCACTACATAGTCCACTAGATAGTGAGTTTGCCATTTTGCAGTGCTGTCCGAATGTATAGTGGACTCAAAATATCCCATAATGCATTGTGAAAAGTAGTGTATAACCAACGGTCACTAACCAAACACCATATACCATCATGCATTGCGCTGAAAGAAAACTGACAGATGGACAAGAAGAGAGAGAGCAGCATGTTTAACTAGAGCCACAAAACTCTGTATTATTAATCTGGGAAAATCTGCTCAGTATTACATCATGTATTTATCACAACAGTGCAGGTATTTATTAAGGATGGTCCACCAGCCGATGTTGATCTGGTACATTTTAACTGTGCCACAGCAATGACTTAACGCCGCACGAGTAGTGTCTGAAAGTGTTTTTTTCATTTTGCCGATGAGCTCACGATATAATCGTCTACATAGTGATAGTGAGTAGAGATGGTTCCGGATACAGCTTGTGTCTCTGCAGCACTGATTCTTTCTGCTGATCCAAAACAATCTTCAGACTGAGGAGATCCCCGATCTGATCCTGGATCTGTTTCTGTGTCTGAGAGTTGAGACTGTGAAGCTGCTATCTGATCACACACTGATTATAGATCAGAGATACTCCAGTTAAACCAGTAAACAGCACTGGAATGGACTCCAGGTTTATTTGTGTCATACACAAAGAAAAGTTTTTTTATTCTTTATTCAAAGTTAATATAATACATTAAAAATGAAATATAGCATAAAATGTTAAAATGAGAACGTTAAACTATTTTTTTAATGTAAAAATATCAAAACAGAAATAAACATGAGATAGAGAGACTGGTGTGTGTTATCTGTGTAATGAAGCTGTACATGTATCCATGTAACGTAGTAACCATGGTAACGGTGTGTCTCCTCAGTGGTGGACCGACAGGGCTGCGACCCCGGCACTCGTTTCCTGGTTCCTCCTCGGAGCATCCACTGGGTGGCGCTGCTGCAGAGAGGAAACTGCACCTTTAAAGAGAAGATCCTGAAGGCGGCCGCCTACAACGCCACGGCCGTCCTCATCTACAACAACTCCACCAACAAGACGGTCAAGATGGGACACGAAGGTCAGAGTCTGCATGTGTAACTGACACTTCATCAGCTTTCACTTGATGTGGTGAAGCTGTTCGCAAACAGTTGCTAAAACTAGCTTAGCTTAGCATAAAGACTGGAAACAGGGGGAACAGCTAGCTTAGCTTATCATAAAGACTGGAAACAGGGAACAGCTAGCTTAGCTTAGCATAAAAAATGGAAACCACAGGACACGGCTATCTTAGCTTAGCATAAAGACTGGAAACAGGGGAACAGCTAGCTTAGCTTATAAAGACTGGAAACAGGGGGAACAGTTAGCTTAGCATAAAGACTGGAAACAGGGGGAACCGCTAGCTTAGCTTAGCATAAAGACTGGAAACGGGGGAACAGCTAGCTTAGCATAGCATAAAGACTGGAAACAGGGGAAGAGCTAGCTTAGCTTAGCATACAGACTGGAAACTGGAAAACAGCTATCTTAGCTTAGCATAAAGACTGGAAGCAGTGGGAACAGCTAGCTTAGCTTAGCATAAAGAGTGGAAACGGGGGAACAGCTATCTTAGCTTAGCATAAAGACTGGAAACGGGGGAACAGCTAGCTTAGCTTAGCATAAAGACTGGAAACAGGGGGAACAGCTAGCCTGGAATTTAAAGTATTCCTTTAAATGTTGGTGTGTATGTGAGGACTGACTTCCTGAGGATCGATGTCGAGTTCTAAATATAGACAGGAAGGTGTCATTCATTGATGAGGTCACTGTGACCTCACACTGTGTGTGTGTGTGTTTTACTGTTATCATGGTCCTGGTGCTGAATGTCAGACAGCAGAAACAAAAACAAGACATTTGGAGAGCAGAAAAAATAAACAATAATAATAAACTTTATTTCTGTAGCTCCCTTCATTCACAAAATGCAGCTCAAAATAAATACACATACATTCATTATACTGCAGTGCAGTGTAGTACTGTTATACTGCAGTGTGGTGCAGTGCAGTGTAGTACTGTTATATTGCTGTACAGTGTAGTGCAGTACAATGTAGTACTGTTATACTGCAGTGCATTGTAGTACTGTTATAATGCAGCACAGTGTAGTACTGTTATACTGTGGCCTGGACTGATTCTGATTCTGGTCCTGGTTCTGTTTGTGCAGGTACCGGTGACATGGTGGCGGTGATGATCACGGAGGCCTACGGCAAAGAGATTCTGGCTCACCTGGAGAGGAACCTGACGGTCCTGGTCTCTGTGGTGGTGGGTCAACGTGGTCTCACCAAAAACATCAACCGAGGCTCGCTGGTCTTCGTCTCCATCTCCTTCATCGTCCTCATGATCATCTCATCGGCCTGGCTCATCTTCTACTTCATCCAGAAGATCCGCTACACCAGCGCCTGCGATCGCAGCCAGGTAGCATGCTAACACTCCTCCTCCTCCTCCTCCTTGTTTTCCTCTGGAATCATTAATATTTAATGACGTGAATCTCCGTTGAAAGTTTAATGGAGCAGTGGGTGGTCACCCACCCCACCCCCACCCCCACCCCCACCCCACCACTGTAATATAACCCTCCTCTCAGGACTCTGCCCCCCCCCTCCATCTGCTGCAGATCAACCTTCACTTCACCTCCCTGCAGGACACACTTCCAGTCTGTCACAGAATCAGCAGTAAACACAGAGTACAGTATTCAGAGTACTCTAGTACACTGGACGCCTCATACAGACAGTAGTAGTGTCTCTGTGTGTCTCTGTTTCTTTTTGTGTCTCCGTTGGTCTCTTTGTGTCCTGCAGTTTGTCCTCAGTGTTCACCTCCATCTGTCTTTTCTTCCCGGTTGTCCTGTCCAGTAGACTGTCGGCACATTAATGCTCGTGGTGTCTGATTCACATGTTACACTGTTACTTACTGTATATGTTCAGCTGTCCACATACTTTTGGACATGTAATAATCCATCTCCTCTCTGTCTCTCAGCGTCGTCTTGGTGATGCAGCGAAGAAAGCCATCGGGAAGTTGACCACGAGGACAGTGAAGAAAGGAGACAAGGTAAACAAGGGGATGTCTTTTATCTCCGTCCTCTTCCTCATTTTTGTTTGCAGCTTTTCACAGATTCCTCCGACAGTCTTCCAGCTGCTGACGTGTTGCCTCTTCAGTTTTACTGAATGAACCTTTCATCAGACGTTAATCAGCAAAGAGATCCATCAGCCTCCAGACAAACTAATATTAACTCCAGCTGCTGACAGAAACCTGAGGACGGACACTCGGGACATCACTGTGTTTAACAGCAGCTCAGTGTTTGGCCCGAGGGCACTGCGGCAGCAGTACAGGGCAGCAGCTGTGATACATGGCGGGCAGTAGGACCCAGTGGTTTCAGGTATTTATGTTGTTGACCTTCAGGCTGCAGATTGAACAGTGATGGATGTTCACTCACACAAAGGTCAGAGGTCACAGGATGATGGTGAGGGAAGATAAACACAGCAGAGTTGAAAATATATATCAGATCTGACGAGTTGCTGCGAGGAAACAGCTGAGAGGAAAACGAAAATCTGTTTAGACCTGCAGGAGACTCTGACTGTAACCAGTAAACAGTCTCACCAGTTAACAATCTGACCAGTTAATTAGGAAACAGCTGAGCAGAATAAGTTTATCTTTTTAAAACGACTGCTCAGAACCACCACATAGACTCAAAACCACCACAAAGAGACTCAACAACACAACAAAGAGACCCCAAACAACCTACAATTCACACAAGGTGTCATTAGGCTCAGGATAACGTGGATAAACCGGTTTTTGAATAGTAAAGTTGTTGATGTTAGGCAGTTTTCTGTTCAGCCGTCACTTTAACGTGTTCACTTGCGTCTCTACGTGTTTTTCTGTTTTTGTTGCAGGAAACTGATCCAGATTTTAACCACTGTGCGGTGTGTATTGAAGCGTACCAGCTGAACGATGTGGTTCGCATTCTGCCCTGCAAGTGAGTCTGAAAACACCAGCAGAGACTGTTTACAGTGGGTTCTCATACTGTAATAATATACTGGGCTTTACCATAGTTTTGTATGAGTTTAATGATATTCACCCTGTGCTGCCAGTATCACCAGTCAGACCAGTATCACACACATGATGATCCAACTCCGACTCAGAATTATTACAGCTACATTTTAAAAACATCATATATCTCTCTGCAGACATGTCTTCCATAAAGTGTGTGTGGACCCCTGGCTGAATGAACACTGCACCTGTCCCATGTGTAAACTCAACATCCTCAAAGCTCTCGGCATCATGGTGAGTCATCGCTGACATTAACAAGAGGAACAGACCAGCTGTGTTTGTATAACAACAATTATTGTCTGTCTCTTCTCTCTGTCCTCTGTGTCTCCTCTGTCCTCAGACCAGTCTTCCCTGCGTGGACAGAGTGGTGTTGGACGTGGAGCGTCTGGGCGTCAGTCAGGCGTCCGGCAGCCAGAGGGCACTGCTGGGCGATACCAACCAGCCGTCCATTAGCCTGGAGCCACTCAGCCCCCCACACCCTGAGGCCACGCCCAGAGCACCTGCTGACATCACCATCGCCGTGACCAGTAAGAACATAAAGTCATAAAGCAATGTTACACTGTTGTAGAGTAACTTCACACTGTCATAGAGCAACTTCATACTGTCATAGAGCAACTTCATACTGTCATAGAGCAATTTCACACTGTCATAGAGCAACTTCACACTGTCATAGAGCAACGCTACACTGTCATAGAGCAACGCTACACTGTCATAGAGCAACTTCACACTGTCATAGAGCAACGCTACACTGTCATAGAGCAACACTACACTGTCATAGAGCAACACTACACTGTCATAGAGCAACTTCACACTGTCATAGAGCAACGCTACACTGTCATAGAGCAACTTCACACTGTCATAGAGCAACGCTACACTGTCATAGAGTAACGCTACACTGTCATAGAGCAACTTCACACTGTCATAGAGCAACTTCACACTGTCGTAGAGCAACTTCACACTGTCGTAGAGCAACGCTACAGTGTCATAGATTAGCGCTACACTGTCATAGAGCAACAGAGTCCTGATACGGGCGTCAACACTTGTAATTTCAACTTAAAAGTAGAGTAACTTTACTGTTGGCAATATGCAACATTATCATGAGGCAACTTGTCCTTGTCCACTTTTCCACTGTCAGTAGACAAACAACACGGTTGAAGGAGAAATCGTTTTTTGGGGGAACTGGATTATTTTGATCCATCCACCTCACAATCCACTCACAGTGTCGGAAAAGGAAAACACTTTAATTTTAAACTATTAGTTCAAACCTTCAGTTTAAATCAGAGATTAAAGGGTTTAACAGATCTGACATTAATACAAATCTGAATGGGATTCGAAGAATCCAAAAAAGTGATTTTCATTTAAAACTTAAAACCACCCCAGAATAATGAGATGATTTAATCAAAGTTTAAGATGATCCTGGCTGGTGTATCAGGCAGAAATTGATTCAGATTTTATAATCTTTCCTTCAGTCTCTGTGTGGTTTGCTGCAGTGTCTGACATTGTCCACTAGATGGAGCCAATGACCTCATAGACACGTGATGATGTCATCAGACCAGTCTTACAGATGGACACTCACTGATTCTCACAGCGTGAGATGAAACTCTGATTGTTTGTTCTTCACTGTCGATTTTACATTTTGTAGTATGTTTGATCAGAAGACAGAACAGTGCAGCTGCAGCCTGTAATGATTTCAAGTTATTGAACACAAACAACACATCCTGTCCACTGGTAGCTGTTACTAAATAATTGGATATTGTGTTGATTGATAAATATTGATCTGTTTTTTTAATTAATCGTTTTTTAGTAATGTATTTTTATATGACTAACACTGTGCATATTGTTGGTGTGATCACTCTGTCTGCTGTCATTTAGATTTCTATAGAATGAAGTCACATTTAGTTTCCCACCACAACTTTACTTGTGGCCCATGCAAATCCCATGATGATTTCATAGACTTGAGATGAATTTAATGGTTGTGTTCACATTAATAACCCATCATTATTAACCCTATAAACAAAAATCCTCAATGGAGCCTCCATGAATAAACCCATCAGCTGATACTGACACTGACTGTGTGGAGCTGTTGTTGTTTTAATAAAGAATTCATCTTAGTTGCATTGAAACAGGAAAAATAAGTTTTTGTTTTAAAGTGGATGTTATCTGTTTTTCTGTCTTGTCAGGCGGTGGTCACTTCTTCAACAGGAACTCGGTGTCTCCTCGCAGCATCGTCTGTGAGATGGAGCTGCCGGACATCCAGGCCTCGCTCGACCTCTACGATGACAACAAGTCCTGAGGCCCTTCGTCACGGTTACGACCCCACACCACCACTTCCACCTGCTGATGGACGAACAACCTTTTATGGACGCAGAAAGTGTTCACAGAGTGTTTCCTGTCTGGAGGGGGGTCTGATAACGAAAACCTGGACGAACTTTTAACCATCATTTATTCCATCAGATTTTCTTCAGACTGCACTTGGACTCCTGTTCTGGATCCTGGTCTCAGTTTAGACTGATTAGCTCAACACTCTCATGTTTTTTTTCCCCCAGAAGAAGAAAATCTTTGGAGGAACTGGAGCCAGTAGTAGGGGCAAATTAACAATACATTTTAAAACAAATAATCCAGAGAACTGAACTCCACATCCAACTCCGGCCCAGGAACCAGAACCTGAACTAGGTTCCTCTGGTAGAACCGGAGGTAATGTTGCTGAGGTCCTAGAAAAGTTCCTGGAAAAGGGTTCCTAGGTTCCTGGGATAGTTTCTGAATTACTTATATGATTCCTTAAAAGGTTCCAGAGTTTCTGGAAAAGTTCCAAGCTCCTTAGAAGACTCCTGGAACAGTTCCTAACAAGGTTCTTGGGTTCCTGGAAAATGGTTCCTGGGTTCCTCTAAAAGGTTCCTGGATTCCTAAAGAGGTTCCTTGGCTCTGAAAATGCTCCTGAGTGCCTAAAAAAGGTTCCTTAAAACGTTTCGGAGTTCCGTGAAATGTTTATTAGGTTCTAAGAAGACTTTGAAACGTTCTTGGGATCCTAAAAAGGTTTCCTGGACTCTGGGGAAAAAAAATCAAAAAATTCAAAAATGCTTCCTGGAAAAGTCCCTTAAAAGGTCTTTGGGTTCCTGGAAGGGGTTTCTGTAAAAGTTCCTGAGCTCCTAAAAGGGTTCTGGAAACATTTCTGAGGTGTTAAAAAGGTTCTCAAAAAACCTTTCTAGTTCCTACAAAGGTTTCTGAAATGGTTCCTGAGGCTTTAAAAAGGTTCCTGTGTTCCTGGAAAACAGGTCCAAAACTTTGTACCTGAGACCGTCTTACCTGAACCTAAATGGACCTGAAAGCATCAGAGCCAGAACCAGAACAAACCCAGATAAAGTTCCTGTCAGTGTTTTCTGATGTTGTGCGTCATAACTCTGCACATTTGGAAATCTGTAACCTGACACTCTGATTGGCTGACTGAAGATGACATCGTGAACAGACTCTTCTGGACTCCAGTCAGAGTCTGGACTCTGTCTAAAGACCTGGACCTGGATCAGAATTCCTCAACTATAGATACTGACTAAGCCAGTTCTTCCTGTCCATCATGAGACTGGAATCAGGACCAGAGGAAGACCTGGACCCGGATCCTCTGTAGAGACTCTGGAGGAAACAATCGTGAACTTTAACAGTGTTATCTCCCCTGTAGCACAAAAACATGTTTCTCTGTACAACAAAGAGACATTAGATTTAAAGGAACAGTCAACATCTCAGTAAACCTCCTGTTCTCTGTGTTTAAAAACGTGGAGTTCCTCAGGGAACCGTCCCAGGTCCTCTGCTCTTCTTATTAAGCCTTATAGATATTTAAAAGGACACTTCAACATGTATTAAACCTTCTTGTTCTCTTCTCCAGACTCAGACAAGTAGCATAGCTTAGCAAAAATCCTAGCTCCATCACAAGAGGTAAAATTGACCTCCAACAACCTCAAGCCTGTTAGCTAACTGGCTAGTCAGCAGTGCGTTCTGTAGTCAGGTGGCTAGTTGACAGTAGAGTCAACACACCCTCACGTCTGGGCTCCCCCAGCTCTGTGAGCCAATGAGAAGAGAGTCTCCTGGAGTGAGGTGAGTCACTTCCTGTACTGCCGCAAACTGTAAAGCAAAAACAAATAGGTTCACTTTCATCGTGTTTTTACTTCTTTTTGCTCAGAAGTCGATTTTCCATCCAAATGAAGCCAAACTTTAACAGAAACTCATGAAAAGAAAATGTGACCTGTTGCTCGTCTGCACCCGCTTCTGCTATGTGAATATGAGCTGATTGGTTGATGGAGATAAACAGCAGGTGGAGCTAATCCTCCAGTCGCTGCCATTATACCACCATAGAAGAAGAAGATGTCACTCAAAGAGCTCCAGTCAAAGCTCAAACGATGGAAAACCATGTGGAGAACATGATGGAGATACAAGTTATCTGTTAGTTTCATGTGAGGAAGGTTATATA
>LKNJ01005393.1:3506-20504 GCA_002120245.1 Maccullochella peelii
TTGAAGCCAAATGATGGCATTTTGATTTTAGGCATTTCAAATCCACCCTTTGGCCCTTCAATATCAAGCTCTGGGCCTTTGATGTCAACTTTAGATGTTTTGAGGTCTCCCTCTAACTTTGGAGCTGACACATCCACGTCACCTTTAAATTTGGGACCTTTGAGATTGAAATCCACATTTGGCATGGAGATTTTCGGTCCAGAAATTGTTGGCATGCTGAATTTGGGTCCTTTGAGTTTTCCATCTGGTCCTTCAATGTCAACATCTGGTCCTTTAATGTCAATTTCAGGTGCTTTAACATCAATGTTAGCTTTGGGAAGCTTAACATCAACATCTGGACCCTCCACTTTTGGACCCTTGAAGCCAAATGATGGCATTTTGATTTTAGGCATTTCAAATCCACCCTTTGGCCCTTCAATATCAAGCTCTGGGCCTTTGATGTCAACTTTGGGTGTTTTGAGGTCTCCCTCTATCTTTGGAGCTGACACATCCATGTCACCTTTGAGTTTGGGACCTTTCAGATTGATATCTACATCTGGCATAGAAAGTTTCGGTCCAGAAATTGTCGGCATGCTCAATTTGGGTCCTTTGATTTTACCACTTGGACTCTCAATGTCAACATCTGGTCCTTTGATATGCAATTCAGGGGCTTTAATATCAACATCAGCTTTTGGGAGACTGACATCAATGTCTGGCCCTTCAACATTTGGACCTTTCATCCCAAAGGATGGCATTTTAAATTTCGGCATTTTAAATCCGCCTTTTTGGCCTTCGATGTCAACATCTGGTCCTTCAATTTCAACCTCTGGTCCTTTAACATCAACATCAGGTGTTTTAACATCAATGTTAGCTTTGGGAAGCTTAACATCAACATCTGGACCCTCCACTTTTGGACCTTTAAAGCCAAATGATGGCATTTTGATTTTAGGCATTTCAAATCCACCCTTTGGTCCTGCAACATCCATTTGTGGACCTTTGATGTCAAACTCAGGTGTTTTTATTTCTCCTTCAATCTTTGGAGTTGAGAAATCCGCATCTCCTTTGAGTTTGGGACCTTTCAGATTGATATCCACATTTGTCATGGAGATTTTCGGTCCAGAAGTTGTTGGCATGCTGATTTTTGGTCCTTTGAGTTTTCCATCTGGTCCTTCAATGTCAGCCTCTGGTTTTTTAATATCAACATCAGGTGCTTTAACATCAATGTTTGCTTTGGGAACGTTTATATCAAAATCTGGACCCTCCACTTTTGGACCTTTAAAGCCAAATGATGGCATTTTGATTTTAGGCATTTCAAATCCACCCTTTGGCCCTTCGATATCAACCTGTGGACCTTTGATGTCAACCTCAGGTGTTTTTATGTCTCCTTCAATCTTTGGAGCTGACACATCCACATCTCCTTTGAGTTTGGGACCTTTCAGATTGAAATCCACATCTGGCATGGAGATTTTTGGTCCAGAAATTGTTGGCATGCTGAATTTTGGTCCTCTGAGTTTTGCATCAGGGCCTTCAATGTCAACCTCTGGCCCTTTAATGTCGACGGCAGGTGCTTTCACATCAATGTTAGGTTTGGTAAGGTTTATATCAACATCTGGACCTTCCACTTTTGGACCTTTAATGCCAAATGATGGTATTTTGATTTTAGGCATTTCAAATCCAGCCTTTGGCCCTTCTATATCAACCTGTGGACCTTTGATGTTAACTTCAGGTGTTTTTGTGTCCCCTTCAATCTTTGGAGCTGATATATCCAGATCACCTTTGAGTTTGGGACCTTTGACATGTAAATCCACATCTGGCATGGAGATTTTCGGTCCTGAAAGTGATGGCACTTTGACTGTTGATCCTTTGATTACACCACTACTCTCAATGTCAACATCTAGCCCTTTGATGTCCACTTCAGGAACTTTCACAATAATGTCAGCTTTTCGATGACCAACATCTACTTCTGGCCCTTCCACTTTTGGACTTTTAATTCCAAATGATGGAATTTTTACTTTTGGCATTTTAAATCCACTCTTATGACCCCCAATGTCAACATCTGGTACTTCATTATCAGGAGCTTTTATGTGTCGTTCAATCTTTGGCATTGATACATCCACGTCTCCTTCAAGTCTTGGACCTTCAAGTTTGATATCCATGTCTGGCATCTTTGGTCCTTTTATGGATGGTATTTTAACTTTAGGTCCTTTGAGTTCATGGCCTTCACCATTTGTCCCTTTAATATCAATTTGTGGATCTTTGATGTTAATTTCAGGTGCTGTTATGTCTCCTTTAATCTTTGGTACAGCCACATCACCTTCAAGTTTTGGACCTTTCAGACCAATGGATGGCATCGTAGATTTTGGCCGTTTGAATCCACCTTCAGGTCCCTCAATGTCAATATCCACTTTGGGAGCTTTTATGTCTACATCTGGGCTTTCAACATTGACTTTGGACGCTTTAATGTGAACCTCAGGTGCCTTGACATCAATTTTAGGTTTGGTAAGTTTTATGTCAGCATCTGGAGCCTCCACCTTAGAACCTGTAAAGCCAAATGATGGAATTTTGATTTTAGGCATCTCAAATCCACCTTTATGCCTTTCAATGTCATCTTCTGGTTCTTTGATCTCAACTTCAGCTTTTGTTGTGTGTCCTTTGATCCTTGGAACTGACACATCCATATCTCCTTTAACCTTGGTTCCTTTCAGACTGATATCCCATTCTGGCATGGTGGGTTCTGTTTTGGATTGCATCTTGAATTTCAGCCCTTCAACTTTTACATCAGACCCCCTACCATCAACTTCTGGTGCTTTAATGTCAACCTTAGGAGCTTTTACATCAACTTTTGGTCCCTTGGCCTCAAATGATGGTATCTTTATCTGAGGCATTTTTAAATCTCCTTCTTTCCCCTCAATATCTATAGCTGGACCTTTAATGTCTACTTTGGGTGCCTTTATTTCTCCCTCAGTCTTTGGCACTGTTATATCAATATTTCCCTCTACCTTAGAACCCTTCAGGTTTACATCTGTAGATGGAATTTTAACCTTTGAAACCTCCATTGTGTATTTGCTATCACTCTTTGGTACTTTGGTTTGAATCCTAGACTTGATTTCAGGTCCTTCAATGTTAGCACTAGGACCTTTGATCCGCATATCTGTCCCTTTGATGTCTAGTTCTGGTTTTTGCACCTCTTCATGTGTCACAGGTACTGACATATCAGCATCACCACTGAGTTTAACTTCAACACTAGTTCCCTCTTTCTTGATTCCTTTCATTCCAAACACAGGCATCTTGATTGTTGACATTTTTATGCCACTCACAGTGCCTTCAGATTCATAGCCTGGAACTTCAGTGTCTATTCCAGAAGCTTTTATTCCTCCCTTTGTGCTTGGCAGGTCAACCTCACCTTTCAACTTTGAACCTGTAAGGTTGACATCCACACCTGCCATTGAAATCTTTCCTGGGCCTGAGGAATATCCTGAGGTAACATTACCTACTGTTATTGCTGATCCTCCTATCCTGCCACCTCTCAAGTCAGTATCAATACCTATGGATCCTCCACCAAGTCTGACATTCGGAATATCAATACTGCCTGATCCCTTTGCCTGCGGATGACTGATGGTAGTTTCAGATACCTTCACCTTTGTCTTCTCACCTAAACTTCCCACCTGTGTTATATCCTTGGATGAAGGCAAAATCTGCATGCTTTTTCCTGGTAAAGACAGATTTATTGACCCTCCATTCTCATCAGTTGAGGTTACCCCTGAACCTCCCAACCCTCCTATTGTAACATACCTACTACCAGTGTTTGTGCTGTCTCTTAGTGTCGTGCTTGTTTGTGACACCTGAATGCTTCCATCCCCTTGCTCTCCACTCTCTCTTGAGATTTCAAAGCCTCCCTGGCCTTTACCACTTATTACTCCAAAGTTAGACCCTTTAAATCTGAGACCTGTACCCCCTTCTCTTTCTACCTCTCTAATTGTTGTGGTCTGAACTCCCCCACTGCCCCAGCGTGTCTCTGTGGAGCTAACCTGTGGCCCAGTGTAAGAGACATTGCTTGACTCAAAAACTCCCTCTTCTGCTCCCACTTTACCTGAAGGGCTGCCATGTGAGATTCTGATATGAGGAGAGCCATCTCCAGATTCATGCCTTAGCCCCTTGAACTCTGGGCTTGAAAGTTCAAGTTGCTCACTTATGCCACCCGGCATATCCACAGTGTAGGTAGTGATGCGGCGGGTGATGGTAGTAATTGTGCTGCCATCACTGCTTGTGCTGCTATGCCTCTCTGTGCGAACATCTACTCCCTCTGCGAGGTCTTCAGACTTAAGCCTTGGTTTAATCTTTTTTTTGTATATTCTCTTATAGTCTTCATCATCCCCACTCTGTTGATAGAAAAAGACAGGAAGGCATACAACATGGAAATGTTATTATACCATGTATTTTGATCAGTAGCTTCCCCGCAAACAAATCAGTGATCATATAATTTTTAAAAAAAGAACTTACAAGGATGATGTCTGGACTGGAACCTCCAAACCGGGTCTTCCCTTCCCATGTCAGGGTGCCCATTGGTGAACGACATGGTGTGCTCAAGGGCGAACAGTAAGGGGATTTGTCTCCTTTGTTTTGTAGTTTCAGTCCAACCTTGTGGCGGTTCAGTGTCTTCAGTAGCTCAGCTGTTTCTTCTGAGCTCATGTTATCAAAGTAGACAGTGGCGCCTACAATCTGGTCACCTATGAATTAAATAGAGACAGCAGCAAAAAAAAGTCTGTTAAGAATACTAGAGATTAGTCAGCATGTAAGGGAGACAAATCTTACTTCATACTTGATTTGAGAAAAAAAAGGAATTTGCTACCTTCATATACTTTTCCAGACCGTGCTGCAGGTGACTCTCCTTTCACCTCCTTAACAAAGATCTCTCCTCCACTTGTCTGTTCAATGGTCAAGCCAGTTTTGTCTGGACCCTCCCAATCTGGAAAGAGCACCTCCCTGGTTTCCTCCTCTTCCGCCATCTGTAAACATAACCATACAAATAATGGGTTAAAGAGAAAAACACAAGGTTGTTGGAAAGAACTTATAGTATATGCATTTCCACCAAGGATACAGCATGGAATATAGAAAGTCCAAGGAATTTATTGTGGTTTTAATTTTATAAAATACCTTGTTTTTGATTTCCTCTATTTAAGCCCTGGTGTGATGGAAACTCTGTCTTGGTTTTCCTGCATAAAGAAAAGATAATAATAAAAATTTAAAAAAGACAAAATCATGACAAACAATGCATCACTTTATTTCACACAAAATGTTGTTCTTTCACCTTTAAGACAAATCCTATATTTGCCTTAATTAAACATTTACCAACCCTGCTCTATAAGTAGGTCTAGCTTGTAAGTCCCAATGGTGAACACTAGATGGTGTTAAAACCCTATTAGACAACACAGCCTCTACCCCAAAACACCAAACCATCAACTCCCTCCCTCCTGTGTTCGGTGTTTTGGAAATTTGGTTGGAGTCAGACCACACCCTACCCTGAGGAAAGCAGCCCAATCCTGCACCTACACCCCAGCTCCAATGTCAATAGAGAGAACAATGATAGTTAAAGCTTTGTAAGGCCTTGCCTTATGAAAACACACACAGAGGTGTAGAAATGCACAGTAACACACACACCAACATGTTAGCGCACGTCCTCTCTCTTTTACACGCATGCACATCCACAGACAGTAGTCTAATACTAAAACAAGTACACATTTGTATGTGCTCACACACACAATGCACATCAAACTTTTGATTCTGTTCATTAATGACAGCTACAAGTCAGTTTCAATCTAGGTTGACCATATCTTTTTTGTAACTGTATTCATGAATATACCACTGCATTACAAAGTTGATCACCTTTAAGGTGATATCAGCAATACAAAAGCACATATCATGTTACTTATTGGGTGTGGCCATTAGACTTTACTAGATATTGCTGGCCATAATACAGAATCCCTTTCAATAAGAAAACAATGATGCAGAATTTCACAATATTTCTATAAGCTCATATCAAGCCAATTTAAAGGCATGCTTAGCTTTTCTATAACTGTCTATCTTTATGTGCACTGTAGTAAACATATTTGCAGCCATCACAATAATAAAGTTTGTTTACATCATTCTCAGACCTGCCTCTTCAAACATGTTGACTAGCCCTACCCACTCTCCTCTTTAGAACAGACAACCCATTGTTTTATTAATACCAAACTCTCCACAACCCACACCTTCAATTACACAAAGCTGTATGAGCCATGTGTGTCTAGCTAGCTAGCTAGTAATGGTTTGCATGTTTTTACATAGAATACATTTGACAAACACTTGCCCAAAGAGACTTCCCTTACATACACACACACCAGGAGCAACTTGGGGTTTAGTGTCTTGCTCAAAGATACTTTGCATGTTTGAAGACACATGAACCAAACCACCAATCTTAACATTAACAGAGTACCCTTTCTAGCACCTGTACTATAGCTGCCCAGTCATTTAATGGTTCAATTCATGAACCAACATTTCAGTTTCCAGAGGGCCCACTGACTACAGAGAATCTAGATAATAATTAGTGGAAAAAATTAGTGGAACTGATTGAGCATTTGACTTGATCAAACCAACAGCAACCAGTCAATATTTGATAATACTGAAGCTTTTTTTGCTGAAAGATAATGTACCGTGAGACATTGACAAAGCTGTATGACCACAGTCATTTCAATGATGACAGAATTATTCTGCTGCTGCAGATTACCACATCAAACTATGCAGCCATTCAGTAGGTTTCAGCAAATTGTCTATTTGCCTGTATGAATGGCAAATGCTTATCCATGGGATGGCACAAAAGAAACAGGATATGAGTCATCATGGTGACTGGTTGCCTGTTTTGCCTGAGACCAACTTGGAAAGGGACGGTAGAGGATTTTTACTATTTGTATCACTCTGCTCCATACCTATTCAGAGCATTGCAAGATACAACATCTGGGTGGTCCACTTGGTATACAAGTGTCTTCCTTTGTTTGTGTGATCTGTTTGCATTCACTTGGCTTGTCTTAGCTCTATTTTCACCCTGAGATAAGTAGGCCTCCTCGGACCATTATTTAAGGTGACGGCATGTAGTCAGATTGCTGAGATAATGCATAACAAGCTGTGGGTGGGTCATTTTATTCACATACATTTGAATATATAACACGATAAGACATGTAAAGTCATAAGAAACTGCCTCAACTAGCATCTAACATGTCGATGGAGACAAATTAAGAAGACAGTTCAGAGGAAGAATGCTGGGATTGTAGTTGTAAAGCTGGATTTCCATGTGATCAGAAACACCAATTTAAGGTCTGAATAAAGACAGAGGAAAAAATTCTTACAAATGTTTATACTGGCTTTACATTCCCACAGTTTTTTAATTATCCGGCAGAATATTGCCAATCTGAAAAATAATTACTAAAAAACACACTTACACATTTTTTCCATACTATTTTGCACCACTTTAAATAACATAGTTACACAGTAAGCCACAGATCCCTTCCTCATTCACTGAAGCTGCCACACTGTTCTGCAAGATTACAAAGCTGCTGGAAACAAGAGGAACCTGAGGCAAAGATAAAGAAATAGCTGTTTCATAAGGGCTGGTAACAAGCATCACTCAGTCAACAGCCATCTGCCACTCTTGCCACACTGCCAATATGCAGTATTTTAAACAAATAGTGCATGTAAGTCTACATGTATGTGTGTGTGTGAGAGACCTGTTTGTCCCCTGATGTAATTGTATCTCAACCATTAGCAGAGCAGAGTTTTTGTTTAAAGTTAAGGTGTGTGAGAAAGCATTAGTAAACAGACAGTTTGGAATGCAGAGTGATTTGCAAACTGGTCTCCCTAGTTTGCTGGACCCTGTCCAAGGGCACACAGCAAGCAACACACCAATCAACACAAGTCAATAAATAGACTGGTCCTGCATGATTGGGAATACTGGAAAATGCATGCAATGCTTTGAGGTAATATTAAGCCCTCTCTTTAAAATAGCCTTTTGCAGACTCTCAGAACTAAATAACAAGAGCCAGGGCCACTGAGAGTGATAACACCAGAGATAGAGATGGAGTTTATGCCAAATATGACGCCAACGACTTGCTGGCATCTACAATTTGACCCCCCCCCCTCTTTCCCCTTCCCTCTTTCTATCTCAATTGTCTTCATTCAGTGTGACTTGACTGAAGCTAGTAACATGAGTCTATTAAGACCTCAAGCCTTACAGTATCCGCAACACTATAAGCATCAAACACAGCTGAAATGTGGAGGGGACTAACAAGGCAGTTTGCAGTACCAAAGACCTAGCTTTACCCAATTAACTCATGCAGATCAAATTCCACTCTGGTCAACTGACACTGTCAATTATAATATCTTAACCAGGCCCTTCTGATGCCCACCCAAGAGTACTGAACCAAAACTGAACCAAAAGAATTTGCTTTCCCCATGGGTCACAATGCAGCTCAATTTACACATCCACCTCCTCTCTTCATTCAGTCAATGAAAACAGTCAAAAATAGCTGACAAAATTTTCACATGATCTTGGTTTCCTCACTTTCTTCTGTATGCTTCTCTGGGCTTATTGACATTGCATAGAACCATTCAGAGGGGGACAGTGAATATGAAGCATTTTAACTCTCAAATAAGGCAAGCAATGTTATTGTTGGCTGGATTCAGTTTTTAAACAAAAAAAAACCAAAACAGGCTCACAGAGGGAAGGGGAAGGCAACAACCATGTGTTCACAGAAATTCCCCAAGAGCAAGGGAGAGAAAACAATTTTATTATTAATTTTTCCATCTCGCACTCAAAGACACAACTCTTACTTTCCTTCTCTTTCTTTGTTTTCCCTCCCTATCCATCAATCTATTTTCATACATAATCACCCTTCATATTTAAACTTCTTTTCCTCCTCCCACATTTTACCCTCGCTCTGAGGCTCTCCATGATCGCGAGTGAACTATTTGAGCTGTCCTTGTTCTCACAGCTTTGACATATTTCTGGCAGCAAGCTGCAGGGAGGAGCTAAGGCTCGCAGCAATATAGGAGGGAAGGAAGGAACTTAGAGAGAGGGAGGGAGATGAAATGGTAAGAGAAGAGGAAATGGTAAAAAAAAAATGAAAGTGAGCGAGATAGCAAGTGGGAAAGGGAGAGGAATGGCTGGGAAACTGCTCTGTGGAATATTAGTCTACGAAAGTAGAAATGAAATCACAGAAGAGTCTCCTCAGCAGCTTACAACACCACGCTGTGCATAGGACATCCTGAATACTTACAGACTTCACTCTGTCTTCATTCTTTATAAAACTCAGCATCAAGAATACCCCTCTTTAGACACGCTTATAATATGCCCTAACATAGCATAAGGTATTTTGGAAATAGAGCACAGAGGAACAATTACCTTGCAGATCATATGATTAGATATGGATGTGTAAACAGATACTAAATAAATAAGCCTCTTTTCATGGGATCATAAGACAGGCAGGCAGTCTGTGACTCAAAGCAATCAGGCAACATAACAATCAATCACTCCTCTATTCTTTCCCTTTCATTTCTCTGACATGCCTTGGAGTGACATTTCCTGATGTCACGTGTCTTTAAATTTGATTAGTTTGAAGTTTGAAGTTTGAAGAACACACAAAATGAGATTTTTACAAGAAGCGTTGAAGGGAACCATGGAGAAAATGAGGGCAAAGGGAAACAGATGAGCTTGTTTATCTGTCATGTTTTATTATGGCCTGGTATGTGTGTTGAGCAAGGGGTGACGTCGGGACAGCCAGCCAGACAAAAGTTTCTGTTAACTAAAGTGCAACCACAGAGCATTTCAGGATACACCTCTCTTATGGCCTCTCTTACGCATACGGTTTGGGTTTGGTATCGCTGCTTTTGCTAGCTTTCCCTCCACTCGTGAGGAATAAATCGTCCACAGCTGCCGACTACAAACAGTTAAAACAGTGTGAGCTCGGCAGGCTTTTGATGGGATTGTTTCATAAGAAGGGGAAAGGGGTTCGAGCGGAACAGGTGGTGTCTGGGGGAGGAAGGAGGGGTGCAAAAAAGGAGGCACAGGGAGCAGAAGCAGCCAAGTGTCAGGTTTCCACAAGGCAGGCCTTTCACAGCTGAAAGGCAGTGGCATGACCCTCCTGGTTCAAAGGAGGCTTTGCAACAAACATTCCAACAGAGGTTTGGCGTCTGGCCGCATAATAGAACGCTGTTGTAAGGTGACACTGACGGGATGGCCTTGGAGTAGAGTGATGGGTAATAAGAATTTAAGTTTTCTCTTCTTTACTTAACCAGTAACAGATGTGTTGTGTGGATCTCTTGCATTATGTCTAAGCACACTTACCTTGGATTGCTCAAGCAAGGCCAAGGTCTTCAGTCTGATGCTGTGGTTCTTGACTTCTGTTGACAGATAAACAAAAACAGGATTGGGATTTATATAATATTACTAATTATTTCTTAAATGACAAGAAGTATGTTAAGGCTCCTGTCAAGACATTCTACCATTATCATGGGTGATAAATAAATAAATCTATCCTGATCACGTTGCTCTCTTATGCAGTAACACACCATGTTTCAGTTGCATTATTGACAGATAACATAACAAATTCCTTACATACAAGTTGCATTAAGAGGTGTGCCCCAACATGACACACAAAGCTACACATACTGTGGTTACATGCAGGATTTACTGACATTTTAGTGTGCATGCTCAATGGACCTTCCATGACCAATCAGAGCCTTTAATAATTAATCAACCAATGGTAGCAGTATTAACCCTGGCAAGTAATGATGCAAAAGACTCCCTTTAAGTAAATAAATCCAGCTACATGTTTGGTGTTGCCCTTGCTTCTGCAGATGAGAAGTTAGACGGAAACACTAAGACACTACATCTATCCAGGATCCAGTTTAATTTGATGGAATTTGAAATTGAGAGTTAAAAAGAAGCAAATCCAGTTCAAGGAATTCTAAAAGGAAATGTACTTGTGAATTCCTCTGCTGTAGTTTCATTGCTCGAGTGATGACTGAGAGATAAGACTGCACTGCCAAGGTGTGAAGTATAAAACCACTGTAGTATACCAGCAGAAGTGAGCAGCCACATAAGCAAAGAGCAATAAAATATTGTTGTTGCAACTGTATTCATCATTTGGATTGAAGTGTCATTCTTCATTCCATGTCAGTCTTACTTTTACCCACTGTGACTAGCCCAAAATCTCACAGGACTTACTAGGATTATTGCATATTGTGAAACAAAGCCTTCTCTTTGTCAGACCCAGTACAAACACAACCAGACTTGATGTGTGTACAGACAGGCATCTACCGGTGGGAACATGTCCCTCAGAAAAATTCAGAACAGGCACTCCAACCCCATCATTAACATCCCCCTCCCCAGTCCCCCATGTTCAGTAAACTAAATTGATATGCTACAGTCCTATGCTAAACACTAAATGTAATAGAAAGAAAGTGAGTAAAAGTGCCCCTTAAAACCAGCAACATCGATGCAAAGCTTGTAAAATGCTTTAACGTTTTGCCTAAGAATGCATTGTTGTTAACTGCCTTTTTGAATGGGTCCTATACTGAAATAGATGGGACATAGCTGAGATAAATGCCAGCCAGTACATGGTTGTCATTATGTTTGTGTAGGGAGACTTGCGCCACAGCAGCTGTGTACACTCTCTAGCCAATACTCTTGTTACAGAAGCATATTAATCAGACTACCATGTTCGGAGTCATTCAGGTGAAGGGCTGACTGAATGACAAAGGTACATTTTTCAAAGGTACAAATGATATGTGAGATAGAATTTGCATGGGGAAAAAAAATAGATAAAGGATATGTGAGATCTCTGACTGTGAAAGAGATGCTTATGACTTATATTTGTGAGATTTGTTGATGAATGTGATTTGCTATAACCAGATATATGCTGTCAAAAAACAAAAATACTCTCATGCAAGTAGAATTTTTTTTACAATGGCCATATCTGAGAACACAAACTCAAAAGATAAAAAACAGGTTGCCCCACCCTCTCTTACCCTCAATACACACACACAGGCATACACAGTAAGGTGAAGTGTGGTCACCAACATAGAGTGGAGAGCAAATAAAAACATTTGTCGTATTGAAGAGTAGAAATACCACACCACAGTCCACGAGGCGGATCACATCACTTTGCCTCTGTGCTCTGCTTGCAGAGGGAGCGGCTCAGTGCACAGCCCCACCCTGGCCTCCAGTCACACACATTCCTTGATAGAGCCGTCAGGCCAGCTGGAAGGGAGCCCAGTCTCTCCCCACAGTGACTAACTCCAAAGAAATGTCCTCTTTCTCCCTGACTCCAGCTTCATTCTATACCGCCCACCCTGCACCCTGCCTGAGTGCCCACCCCCCTGCAGTCAGTCCACCACACCCCCAACCTCCAGGTTCTGCTCAAATAAACAAGAACACCACATTCAGTCAGATATGCACATTTAATGGCACCCTGAAACACACTCACTCAAATTAATGCTGGGAAGCAACACAGGATCGGCTGAACAAATCCCATTTTCATCAACAATATCACCATCGTTATTATCATTGTATTACCACCTGTGAACCAGGTAGACAAGGTAAACAGCACCCTACACCTCACTGTTATCAATTTCCACTCCACCCCAGGTGTCTCTTCTATGCTTGACGGCACATACCTGAACTGTTCAACTGTCATAGTTTGTTCTTAAGTAGGTCACAGCACACTGGAAACTGATCAAAGTGGCTGCAGTCAATCCATCAGGTTGATTGCCAAATCCAGTCAATTTGGTGAACAGAAAACAGGAGCAGTGTGACAATGATTAAAGTGAATTAGGCACAGCAGCGCTGGTGAGTGATTTGATTATGAACAAATAAAAAGGCATCAGTGCAGAGACGGAAAGATAGAGAGAGGAGCAGTGACCAAATCAGTCATGTTGTCAAAACAGAATAGACTCCCTGTTCCTCTAAGTACAGGGACACACTAAGTACAACATATACAAAAGGAGACATAACAGGCCCCAGCGTAGGTTCACTCTTCCCCCCAAAACGCAGATAGGATAAGCATGTGTGACGCATATAAAAGGAATGTGCGTCAAAATAAATGGTTCTTTTCTGCACTCCATAGTTCAAATAGCCCTAAACCAAACCACAAGTCCTGCATAAGACCAAAGCCTGCCCACTGACGCCAACTTGGCCTGGTGCTGATTAAACCATTGTGACTTTGGCAGGACTCGTGCACAAAGTGGAAAAACTGAAGAAAACTCGCTACAAGATTACAAACAGGAACACGCGTTGCGTTGAGAGTACACGTCAACTATGTCTTGATTTTCATGTAAATTATTTTTAAGCCTCATGTTCACATAAGGACAGTAAAAGAAAGGTTCTATGCTGTATGAGGCGGTAAATACCAGATAACTCATGGCTCCTATCGTGACTCATGGTTCTCTATTACACCCCAAGAAATCCAAGGAGGAAGGATCTCACTTTGAATTTCCTCTTCCAGGGTTTCTTTAATTTTTTTGTTATGCACTCAGGTTTTAAGGGGAGTTTTTCCTTGTCTCCTTAGGAAGTTAGGCTGCATCACAAACTGCCATTGTGGGCCTGTAAATCCCACTGAGACATTGTATGTAATATTGAGCTATGCAAAAAACTACAATAGAAAACAACAGTAACCTTTTTGCAAAAATGGAACAAAACATTTTGGCTGTAGCTGAAGTTCTGAAATGAGAAGTGATCCTGGGGTGGTGCCTGTGGGCAATTTCAGAGCCAAGAACATTAACCAACTGACAAAGTAAAAAATAGGATTAGAGAGAAGCAGAACTGCAGAATAACTGAGTCGAGGATGCACATTTTAAACTGGCATGACTAGTTACACCAGAGAGAGAGAATAGAAAGAGCCACATAAATAAGAGATCACGAGAGGTTTACAGACATCCATAGCAACCATATATAGGTTATGCCATGTAACTGCCCAACTTCAACTCTTTTTATTTAGGTTGGCTTGGTTAGGGTTTGTTTCAGTCTTCCACAGCTGCTGTTTGAACAAATGCATGTCCATTCATGGAGCAGGAAACAAGACAGTTAAGAGAAGGGCTAGATGGTAACCTTCACAGCAGAATGTATGTATAGACATAAGACTTCCTTAGGTGTTGAACGTGAAGCATAAGCACAGTGGTAGGATATGTATTCATACTTTAGCATTTAGATCACACCAGAGTAGTGCAGAGTTGTTTAGAACAAGAGACTGTTGGATTGTGATGAGTGCCATCCTTGAGTATCTTGTGCCAGATAAAAAAAACCTAAACAAAGATGAATGTATTCCTAAATTTACATTCCAAGCCCTGCTGCCCTGACATTTTGGCTGCCTCATTCCAAATAGAGCTTTTGTAACAGATACTGCGTGTCATTCCTTACGCAGGGCAACATAACAGTGTTTGTGGGGGTTAGGGTGTAGGTCAGACAGTTGACGGGGGGCAGGTAGGCTGTGCAGTATGCCAACATTTATGTAAAACTGATTGTTTTTGGAGGGTTTCGCACTGCAGATGTTTGGCAGAACAGTGGTGAAAGTTATTGGCTTATCAGAAAAATGATTCACACCCTTATTAAATTCCATGCTTGCAAAAGTTCCACCAAGCTCGACGCTACAATAAACAAGTCTGAATTGCATGCATGTGCATGGGTGTGACTTACAGGGGTATTATTGTAATGACTGTCTCATCCTACTTCTCAAATCACTATTTCTCAAGAAGGCAAGCAATGCTAATGATAGGTGCTTCCCAGTGCATACTGAGGACATGCTGAAACATTCAAAACCAGCACTGGAAGGATGAAAAGGGAGTGGCTGCTGGGTGGCATAGAAAGACTTTCTAAAATCGCACACTACAGTTAGATGTTTATTTGCAGCTAGAGGAAAACTAAACTTCCCTCACTGGAACTGTTGTGTATCTACAAATTTGCTATAGTTATATTTAACCAGTCCCTAGGACGGGACTTCAGTGAGTCTGCTGAAACTTCAGGTTGTCAAAGTGTGAAAAGAAACAGATATAGTTTGATTGCAATCACTCTCCCTTCTTTCACCTTATTCACTACATCCACCTTCTTCTTTTCGCCTCTCCACACTGCCCTTCTCCTTCCAACCACCCACTTAACAAACCCATGAGGAAATGACAGAGGAAGTGTGCTAGAGACCAGTTTCTTTCTGTTTCACACTGGCACGGCTTAGTAACACCACTTCTCTCTCCTGTACTGCCAGTCAACGGGGAAAGAATATGTAGTGGTTCTGGTAGAGCGCTGTGATGAATAACTTAACATGGTCGAGCTAAAACTCCAAACAGTCATGAGGCATGTCCTTTTCTTCAGGCTAGTAAAGATGCTGTTCATCACATGGGTGGCAAGTGCAACTAAATCAGCGTGAGCGGCACTGTGCACTGCCAACGTCGGCTAT
This sequence comes from Maccullochella peelii, assembly GCA_002120245.1. NCBI lineage: Eukaryota > Metazoa > Chordata > Actinopteri > Centrarchiformes > Percichthyidae > Maccullochella > Maccullochella peelii. Next base: position 18,959 of record LKNJ01005393.1, read on the forward strand.
GATGACTGAGCAAGATTTGATCAATGAAGCTTCTTTTAAATTTTACGGTGTGGTTTTTTTTGGAATTCCAAATGTCTTAGGTGACAACATAATGTAGCCTCTGTACTGCTGCATTGGTACACAGTGCAAGTATTTAGACAAACAGTATCCGCCCAAGGCCAAGATGAGGGCCTGTTAACCGACAAGCACTTTAGCTGCAGGCAGTCAGGAACTGGTTCTGAAAATTTCAGTGCTCGAAATATGTCTTTCATATTTATTTTGTTTGCTTAAGTACCATACCTTTGCTTGCAGCAAAACTCTACACCTAGAGTAACATATGTTCTTCGTGCCATATTATCACCAAGTAAAAGACTGATTTTTGAAATGCTAAGAACACTACACATATTATAGCTTAAATGACAAACCACTACCTAAAAACCTTCCAGCCCTGTGTCACCATTTGGCCCTGTAAACAGTGTCACAATCAATCCCCTTGACAAGAGCAATCTGAAAAAATACCAGACATTTACAGCTGTGGGGCGCTCAACATGAGTCAAGTGCGCATTGTAGAAAAGACTGTGCAGAGCGGAGCAAACAGCAGCTCTCCCTAACACTCCGTTGAAACGATTTTTGGGTGTGGCAGGAGGGAGCTGTGGAGGAAAGGCGACTACACACAGAGAAATTTGACTTTCAACCGAGATTCAACAAAGCATTATATCTGGTGTGGATTTTCTATCTGCTTTTTCCTCAACTTGAAACAAACACATTATAGCAAACGCAGACCGGACTATATGTGATAATTCTAGTTTGAACCATACCTGGAAAGATGTTGTTTATGCTTTAAATATGTATGTAAGTTAGGCAGAAAAATAAATATTTCTCAACTTTTTGTGCAGATAAACTGCGTTTCTCTCTTTCTCCAAATGTGCGAAGTCTAAGCTCCCCCTCTCTGCCTCAAACCTGGTTTCAATTAGCTTGTCTTTCCAAACCACTACATTCCATTACTCCCCTCCTCACCCATCCCCCCTCAATAACTCACTCCCTGACTCTCTTTCCCTGTCTTCCTCCCTCCTTCGTCCTCTCCCCTCCTCTCTCCTCCCCTACACACCCTGGCCAGGAGCCCAGGTTAAGAAACCCAAGGTAAAAGAAAGAAAGAGAAATCTCTCTCTGCCCAAGCCTTAAAAAATGAATTCATAAACAGCTTACAAGCCTCAGAACAAAGCAGCAGTGATAGTTTCCAACTTTTTCTGAAGTAACACTAGATGAAAAGAAGGTACGCCTTGTTCAAAAACTGATTTATATCATATCAAAAACCGTCAGACAAGTTCACCGCATTCCACAAAAGCAGACTGCATTAAAAAGGCCTGTATATGAGATTTCCATAGTTCCAAATGACAGAGAAAAAGTTCTGATCAGTACTTTTTATTTTGCTGGAACACCCTGAATACCCCATAAAGGACTTTTTATAGGGACCCACTGTGAGAACAGTCTGCAGCATATTGGCTTTTTTCTTTTTCTTTTTTTTTTCTTCTTCGCTGTAAAGGGTGTGCCCCTGTGAGGAGACAGT
>LKNJ01005394.1:0-17611 GCA_002120245.1 Maccullochella peelii
GGGAGGGAGAAGGTAAGGAGGGAGGGAGGCAGGGAGGGAGAAGGTAAGGAGGGAGGGAGAGAGGGAAGGAGAAGGTAAGGAGGGAGGGAGGCAGGGAGGGAGAAGGTAAGGAGGGAGGGAGAAGGTAAGGAGGGAGGGAGAAGGTAAGGAGGGAGGGAGAGAGGGAAGGAGAACGTAAGGAGGGAGGGAGAAGGTAAGGAGGGAGGGAGGCAGGGAGGGAGAAAGTAAGGAGGGAGGGAGAGAGGGAGGGAGAAGGTAAGGAGGGAGGGAGAAGGTAAGGAGGGAGGGAGGTAAGGAGGCAGGGAGGGAGAAGGTAAGGAGGCAGGGAGGTAGAAGGGAGGGAGGGAGGGAGAAGGTAGGGAGGAAGGGAGGAGGCAGGGAGGGAGAAGGCAGGGAGGGAGAAGGTAAGGAGGCCCTGGTGGTTACTCTCTGTCTCTCTGTCTGCCTCTGTAGTTTATGGAGTGTCTGATCATCGGCAGAGATCTGGTCCGTCTGCTGCAGAACGTTGCTCGGATCCCAGAGATGGAGCTGGTGTGGAAAGACCTGCTGCACAACCCACAAGTCCTCAGTCCTCAGTTCACTGGTAAGACTACACTACCCACAATCCTCAGCTCCCACTCAGCCTCATTAGAGTGTGTTGGTTTGATAGTCACAGTAGTGATTTATGTTGAGTATCTAAATAAAGCAAAGATCAATATTTCATCACTTGTTTTTTTAAGAACTGAATCAGAAACTTCTGTAGTAAACAAGACGAGCATCCATGCACTCGTTTCCACCTTTCCACCCTGAACTCTGACCTGTGTTCGTGGTCCAGGTGTTCTCCAGCTGCTGACGGCTCGGACCTCCAGGAAGTTTCTGGCCTGTCGACTCACACCGGACATGGAGACCAAGCTGCTGTTCATGACCTCCAGGGTACTACACACTGTACACACAGTACACACACAGTACACACTACACTCTGTACACACATAGTACACACTACACTCTGTACACACATAGTACACACTACACTCTGTACACACATAGTACACACTCTGTACACACATAGTACACACTCTGTACACACATAGTACACACACTGTACACACACAGTACACACTCTGTACACACACAGTACACACACTGTATACTCAGTACTTATTTGCTGCACCTCAGTGATAAACTCCCTCCGTTGACCTCTGACCTTTCTGACTGTGTAACCTGTGCTCAGGTGCGTTTCGGGCAGCAGAAGCGGTATCAGGACTGGTTTCAGAGACAGTACCTGTCCACCGCAGAGAGCCAGTCACTGCGCTGCGATCTGATTCGCTACATCTGCGGAGTGGTCCATCCGTCCAATGAGGTGCTGAGCTCCGACATCCTGCCGCGCTGGGCCATCATTGGCTGGCTGCTCACCACCTGCACAGTAAGGGGGCAGAGCCTCATTCTGTCAATCTGAAGGTCATCATTTATTAAAATCAATAACCAACCAGTCAGTCAATTGATTTGTGTCTCCAGTCGAACGTCGCTGCCTCCAACGCCAAGCTGGCTCTCTTCTATGATTGGCTGTTCTTCAACCCTGAGAAAGACAGCATCATGAACATAGGTGACACACACACACACACACGTTTGTCTTTCTACACTTGTGAGGACCCTCATTGACATAATACATTTCCTAGCTCCTAGCTCTACCGGCTAACATGCTAGCCGGTTGAGCTAGTGCTAGTTAGTCACAACATCTCTGAGCTTCTCTGTTTTCTCTCTGAGTTACAGAAGAGGCTAGTTAGCTCGGTGGCTAACAAGTCTCCAGGGTATTAACAGCTGTATTAGTTAGCAACACAGCTAATAAGCTAGGATAGCATCCTCCGTGTTGGACTCCGCGGCTCTCCGTCCAATCAGAGCTCAGCTCTGTCAGGTTCACCAAGATTGAACTTAAGTCTTGACTCTGAAGTCTCATGTTGTGTTTCCTTCTCCTGTCAGAACCAGCCATCCTGGTGATGCATCACTCCATGAAGCCTCATCCTGCCATCACCGCCACACTGCTGGACTTCATGTGCAGGGTACCACACACACACACACACACACACACACACACACACACACACACACACCGTTTACACCCGCGATCTGGATCTGGTTTCCTCTCTGGATGTGGACAGACTCATATTGATGAGGTGTATTTTATTACAGAAGAAACAAGTAACTTACACATCAAACAAGGGGAGTCAGACCCCCAGTGGGCTGTTGGACCCTGGTCTAACCTGCCAAAACAGTCCCCAATACAGGGACTGTTGTTGATTGGATGAGTTGACCTTCTCTGATTGGTTGAACTTCATTATGATTGTTTCCTTTCCTTGTTTCCTTCCCTTCTTTGTTCCTTACCTCCTTGTTTCCTACCCTTGTTTCCTACCCTCCTCAGATCATTCCTCACTTCTTTCCTCCGTTAGAGTCTCAGGTCCGTCAGGGCGTCTTCAACTCGCTCACCTTCATCATGGAGAAGAGAGTGCTGGCGTAAGCAACACACACACACACACACACACACACACAGTGTTCACGCTGTCAGTCCACCATATATTGATTATTGATCTCTCTCTCAGTCACCTCGCTCCGCTGTTTGATAACCCAAAGTTGGACCGAGAGCTTCGATCGATGCTCAGAGAGAGATTCCCCGAGTTCTGCAGCTCGCCCTCCCCCCCTACTGAGGGTAACACACACACACACACACACCCACACACACACACACACTGAGTCTGAACATCAATATCACCTGTGTGTGTGTGTGTGTCCTGCAGTGAAAATGGAGGAGGCTGTTTCCATGGAGATGGACAACCACATGTTGGACAAGGAGGAGGGTTGCTATGACAACACAGAGGCCGCCTTCAGCGATGACGAGGAGGAGGTCAACAACAAAGGTGACGGCGAGACGAGACCAGTATGAACTGGTTTATTAACAAGTTTAATTAGGAGAAACCAGTTTAAACTGGAATAAACCAGTTTAAGTAGAGCAGACCCAGTAAAAACCAGCTTGATCCAGTTTAAATAGCCAGTCTCTGTTAGAGCTGCAGGATGTCACCTGGTTCTACCTGCTGCAGGTGAACTGTCCAGTGATTACATCACACTGCTGTCTGACCATCTGTCGACCAATCACTGTGCAGGAAAGAAGAGGGAGTTCAGGTTCCATCCAATCAAAGAGGCTGTGATAGAGGAGCCCGCTGACATCACACCCTGGCTCGACCAATTAGACGACACCATGAAGGAGAAAGTTCAGCAGCTGCAGAAAACCAGGTGAGACCCCGCAGTCCTCCTTCAGGTCCTCAGATCAGCCTGGAGGTCAAAGGTCACCGCTGTGATCATTTATCTGTCTGATGGTTGTATTGGGAGTTTTAATGAGTTCAATAATATTAATAATAATAATATTACTCTGTCCTCAGTGACACAGAGACTCAGTGTGAGGTGATGCAGGAAATCGTGGATCTGATCCTGGAGGTGAGTTTCATTTAACGGATGACCAGTATGTTCTCTGTTCCTCAGTGTTCCTCAGTGTTCCTCAGTGTTCTGCTGGGTTGCAGGAGGACTTTGACTCGGAGCAGATGTCGGCTCTGGCTTCCTGTCTGGCTGAACTCTTTAAAGATCATTTCAGAGGCGACTTCCTGCCCGAGGAGATCTCTGAGGAGTAAGACCTCACCTTTTCTCTGATCGAACTGTTCACCTGGAAAACAAGATGGGCCCTAACTGTCTGTCTGCGTGTCTTTCTGATTACCTGTCTGTGTCTCAGGTCCCTGGAGGAGTCAGTGTCTAAACCCGTCTGCCTGGTCTTCAGGAACCTGGTCACCATGCAGGAGGACAATAGTGGGTTCTCTGTGCTGCTCGACATGTTGGCTGAATTCTACCAGAAACAACCCAAGATCGGGTATCACCTGCTGTACTACCTCAAAGCCAGGTGAGGACAGGTGTCCGCTACACCTGCTTCATGAAACGGGTCGTCTGAACATGAACAGTCGACCTCTGAAGCTGTTCAGCTGACTTCATCAGAAGTACACACACACACACACACACACGTGGCTGTAAAGTTGTTTGGGGCTGACCTTCAGAGATGATGTAAGAGATGATGTCATATGTAGAGGTGTCGCTGGACGTCCTTGGTCATGTGTTGCAAATGATGTCAGATATTCGACATACTGCGTGTTTCAACATGATTTAACGTGTGTTTGTGTGTGCGTGCGTGTGTGTGTGCGTGTGTAGTAAAGCGGCGAACGGTAAGATGATGCTGTACGAGTCTTTTGCTCAGGCGACAGCTCTCGGTGATCTGCACACCTGTCTGATGATGGACATGAAGGCATGTCAGGAGGACGACGTCCGGCTGCTCTGCTACCTCACCCCCTCCATTTACACCGAGGTACACGCACACACGCACACACACACACGCACACACTCTGTCTCCAGGTCACCTGACTCTTGTCTTGGTTCAGTTTCCAGATGAGACGCTGCGAAGCGGCGAGCTGCTCAACATGATCGTAGCCGTCATCGACTCCACACAGGTGACTGACTCGCTGCAGCTGCACTGATCAATACTTGTATTGTTATCGTGGTTACTGTCAGCTTCTCTGCAGCTCTGCAGAGCCTTTTAGCCTGTTTGAGCTCCTGGTTTTGGTTCAGGTGAGCATGCGTTCACCTGCTGAGTAACCAGGATGTGTGTGTGCAGCTGCAGGAGCTGATGTGTCATGTGATGATGGGGAACCTGGTGATGTTCAGGAAGGACTCAGTGCTCAACATCCTCAGTGAGAAACACACACACACTCATGTGAATACTGCGCTGGTGTTTGGACAGCAGGGGGCGCTCTGTCCTCATGTCTTCTTCTCTGGTGTATTAACAGTTCAGTCTCTGGACTGGGAGACCTTCGAACAGTACAGCACCTGGCAGCTGTTCCTGGCTCACAGCATCCCTCTGGAAACCATCATCCCCATCCTGCAACACCTCAAGTACAAAGGTGAGCAGCACAGAAACTACCACGCAGGACGGTCAGGGTCCAGTCCAGTCCAGTCCCCAGGGGTCCTGACAGACCCTCTGTTTGTGTTTGCAGAACATCCGGAGGCCTTATCCTGTCTGCTGCTGCAGCTCCGCAGAGAGAAGTACGACGCTAACACACAGGACAGGAGTCCCTGTTCATGTCTCTGTACCTGTCTGTCTGTCTCTGTACCTGTCTGTCTGTCTCTGTACCTGTCTGTCTGTCTCTGTACCTGTCTGACTGTCTGTCTGTCTGTCTGTTTGTCTGTCCCAGGCCGAGTGAGGAGATGGTGAAGATGGTCCTGAGTCGTCCCTGTCACCCTGAGGACCAGTTCACCACCAGCATCCTGAGACACTGGGCGTCCAAATACGACGACACGCTGGGAGAACACATCAAGGCCCAGCTGATCAAGAACAACAACCAGCCCCGCAAGAGACAGAGGTAGGGACAGACTGTCCTCACAGGCTGTCCTCACAGGGACAGGCTGTCCTCACAGGGACAGGCTGTCCTCACAGGGACAGGCTGTCAGGCTGTCCTGACAGAGACAGGCTGTCCTGACAGAGACAGGCTGTGAGGTCCTGTTCCAGTGTCCTCACAGACTCATTCTGTCAGCCTGAAACTCCAAACCCCACAATGCTTTGGGTTGTGACGCTCAGCAAAAGAAAAATAAAGTGAGTCAGGAAGACAACATTTCCTTTGAGTCTGGCTGAGGGGTCCAGGGCTGAGGGGGGACACTGGAACTGGTTTCCTGTCACATGGATACTAACTACAAACCGGTTGCGTGTCTGTCTTCAGTCTCCGTAGCTCCAGCAGTAAACTGGCTCAGCTGACCCTGGAACAGATCTTGGAGCACATGGACAACCTGAGACTGAGCCTGAGCAACACCAAGAACAACTGTCAGTACACACAGAGCGTTATTCATTGATTAATGATGTATTGATAATTGACAACTGATTGTGTGTGTCTCTGTCAGTCTTCACTCAGACTCCGATCCTTCAGGCTCTGCAGCATGTTCAGGCCAGCTGTGACGAAGTACACAAGATGAGGTACACACACACACACACACACACACACACACACACACGCTGACGGATGACATCACTCCAGGTGCTGATGACATCATGTCCTCCTGCAGGTTCAGCGACCTGTTCGCCCTGGCTGAGGAGTATGAGGACTCTCAGACGAAGCCTCCGAAGTCTCGCCGTAAGGCTCCGGCCTCCTCGCCTCGCTCCCGGAAAGGAGCAGCTCCGCCCACCAACAACGAGGAGGACAGCGCCTCCAGCAGCGCCTCGGTACGTACCCTCCACGCCACAGGTTCAGTCCCAGTCATTTCCCCCTGCTCATCCAGATCCTGGTGCTCTGATAGCCGGTTCCATTTTGGATCTGGTTCCAAGCTCAGGGTTCACGAGTCAGGACGGGGTTAATGAAGTCACAGAGACTCTGACACTCTTTCAGCTCAGAGTTTGTGGTTCAGGTTCGAGGTCTTCATTCATAGACAAACTGCCTGAAAAGATTCAGATTTGATGAAATACTATCAAACCCTCCCGGGTCTCCAGGTCCCGGCTGGAGTCTCACTGCGGTCGTTGTGGTTCTGTGTTCAGCTAACGTCATCTTTTACTTCCTGTTTCAGGAGGAGGAGGACTCGAAGCCCAAAGCTCCGAAGAGAAAGAGGAAAGGCTCTTCAGCCGTTGGCTCTGACAGCGACTGATGGACCTTCTGACCAATCGCACGCCAGCTGCCACAGAGACCGTCAGCCAACCAGCCGCTCTGACCACTGGAAGACGCCCCGCCCCCTCCCAATGACACGCACTGACCGCCGCGGGAGGGGCGGGGCTCTGAGACGCCGCAGACTTTAAATCCATGTGGCGAACTGGCTTTCACATGAGACTGATGCTGTTTCCATGGAGACAAGGACTGACCAGTGGGTCAAAGGTCACCGTGGCTCCCATGTGGCCGTTCTCCCATGATGCACTGGGATGAGGAAACCACGAACTCTGGGGGCCGACAGACTGATTTTAATACAGGGAACATGATGATGATATAAATAATGATGAAGATGAGTGCGGTTGTTTGTGGGTACTTTGGTCCCTTTTTTTAGTTCTTTTCTCCCTTTTTTTTTTTTTTTGGAGGGGGGACTTTGGACTCTTTTTGTGGAGGATCCTGACTTCCTGCTGTTTTTATTAGCTCCTTCCTGTTTGTCTCGCTGCAGTAAAATGTCCTCATCTGTTGTGAACATCATGTTGGAGGAATTCTTCATATAAAAACAGACGGTTTGTTTCAGGTCTGTCGTTTTTTTATCAGTGTGTCAAAGTGAAAAACATAAAAAAATTAAATGGAGTTTGGTGCGAGTCGGTCAGTTTATGTTAAGATTCTCAGCAGCTCGTCTCTGGACTTTTTGATTGTTGGTGAAGAATTAATCAAGTTCATCAGCAGAAAATTAATCCGAGAATTTTGACAAATTCTTTTATAGGAACAGATTTCAGGAAACTGGTGAAAAACAACCGTCTCGTGTGTGTCTGAGTTTTATTTACAGGACGACCTCATCAATAAACACAAATAATCAATAACAGTCAAAGTGAGGAGGAACAAGAGAAGTCAGAAAGAAAACATGAAAAATTATCACTAAGTTTTTTTTAAAGGAAAAACCTTAAAATTCATCAAACAGCAGAATTCCTGATGTTTCACCTGGTTTAAGGATTCAGACCCGCAGGTGGACTGAGATCCAGGTCTGGCTCCTTAACTGGACTCTGGAGGACTAATCAGTGTGATTGGATCCACCTGTTGCTGCTGACATAAACCAGGAGACCAGCGTCAGACCAGGACTCAGACTCAGGTAAGTGGACTTCACTGATCACCCTGGTGTTTCAGTTAGACGTTTACCAGGTGGTTTAATGTTACTTCCTGTTCTCAAGGTTTTTCCAAGAACCTCCGAAGACTTTGAACCATCTGATAGTTCTTCATCACGTGATCTCCATCTGAACCCGCACCTGTCTCTCTGCAGCCTCCGTCTTCATGTCGGCTGTTAAATCCGGATCTTCTCTGCGGACTCTAGTCCTGACTCCGGAGCGGATCCCGTCCTTCTTCATCCCCAGCCGCAGTCCGCTCCTGTTCCGCTCTCCGCGGCCTCACCGGAGCTCCCCGGATCGGACCAGACTATTGTCCGACCATGATGACGACAGTCCGAGAGGGACCTCGTTCAGCCCCGCGGCCTCCCGCCGCCTTCCGCCGCCGCCTCTGCGGATCAGACGTCCCCGCCGCGCCGCTGCTCCTGCGGCAGATGCTGCAGACGCGGACACGGACCTGACGACGCGCGGGGCAATGTCGCTGCCGCACGTGGGGAAGGTGACCACACCCTATGGCTTCCGAGCCGTGCTGGCCGCGAGCCCGTGCACGCGGCGGCGGGAGTCGCTGTTTCACCAGAACAAACCGGTGGCGGTCACAGACACCGACCTGCAGGACCCGGCGGACCCCTCTCCTGGTCCCTGTCCCGGCAGGTCCCGGGTCTGTCTGCGGCCCGTTAAAGCTCTTGGTCTGCAGGTGATGAAGGAGCTGAAGAGACCAGCAGCCGCTCTGAAGGCCAGGAGGACACACCCCCGCTGACGTCACCTGGCGGGTAGCCCGGAGCCAGCTGTCGTCAGAAGTTGTTTGCTGGTTTCAGCAGGACTCGGGTTCTTTTCATGTTAAATATTCAATAAATTATTTTAATAAAAGTCTAAAGCGTTTCTCATCTTCATCCAATCAAGACAGAGGGCCCAGTTTCCATGGCAACTGACGTCACTTCAGTTTCACGTCAATGTTCAAATTCAGCAGGTTTTCACTCCACGTTACATAAATATATAAAGCAGACGAGTCACTTTGTCAGGACCACGTCATCATGCAGTAAATATAATCCAGAGAGGGGGGGATGTAATACAGGCAGGGTCAAGAAACGGGGTGCAGTTTGTTTGTGTTTGTATTAATTTCTACAGACCAATCAGTATTCAGATGATCTAATGCCCTGAATCTATACGCTCCGATACAGCAGGTGGCGGTATGCACCTTTAACGCTGCTTTGCGAGCCGCCAATAAACACGAAGAAGAGGAGACGCACAGCTGGAAATGTAGTTTTTCGCAGATTCGTCTCATCGTTGTGGCGGGTAAGTGTGTCTCTGCTGTGATGGAGAGTAAACGTTAAACCCGGTCAAAGTTCCGGTACCGGGCTGTTGGTGTGAGTGTTGGACCCGAGAGTCAGAGCCCGGACAGGCTCACCGGGACACCGACTGAGTCTGTAGCGGCGGGCTGTCAGGCTAACGTTAGCTACTAGCCGGCTGGGTAGGCGTTAGCCTGATACCGATTCGTAGATCCGGTTTACTGGAATGAGCACAGAATAACTCCAGCCTGAGCTGACGGCGAGGAGCTAACAGAAGCTAGCTGTTAGCTGGCAGAAGCTAGCTGTTAGCTAGCGTCAGGTTCTGTTTCTGGTTAAATTCCGTGTTTTCAGTCTGACTTTATATTTTTATTTTTCTACATTTAAATGTGAAATATGGTCTCTTGCTGCAGTTGTCAGTCATCACGGGTGGAAAGTAGCTAGTTTACTTCAGTACTTTATACTTGGAGTCCAGTACATTAACGTGACAGTTCCACTTTCTGGTTACTGAAGCAGGATAATAAATCAGAATCAGAAACGGGTTTATTGCCAAGTAGGTTTTCACATACAAGGTATTTGCTTTGGTGAATTGGTGCACAGATAAGTAAAGCAGAGAAAAATAGAATATGTACAGATATATAAAATAAGCCACTAAAAAGCAAGTAGTGTAAAAAAGAGTCGAGAACACACATGTTAAATACAGAATTTAGCTGTAAGAAATTCGAAGAATTTGTAAAATAAAATAAGCTAAAATTTGAAAGAAAACAAACAACTGTACAATAACATAAATAACATGAATATGAAGAACTGAAATGTGCAAAAGTTTACAGTGTAAAGGGTGTGTTGGGGCTTACATTAATATAACGTGTAGTGCCCTTGGGAGGGGGGGGTTATGTGGGTATTGGAGTCCGAGTCGGGGGGTCCCGGGCCTTGTTGATGAATCGATAATCTAAACTCATTCAGACTTGTTACTTTCTGAAAGCAATTCTGTTCCTGTAGTTTAACGTTTAATATATAAAATACTACATTCATCATGTCTCTGTGAGTCGTAACTATGGAAACGTGTTGTTTCTGTTGCAGCTGACTGTTTTCATCCATGCTTTCATCCTGTTCAAAGAGTAAAAACCTTCAGAACAGCAGGAAGTGATGTCAGACCTCCTGCAGGGTCCAGTATTGATGAATTGATCATGTTCCTTTCCATCCGACTGACTCATCAATATGTTGATCATATAACGTTCGTGGTACCTGTCCCTGTTTCAGAGGTCAGAGGTCATGTTTCTCCAGAATGAACCCGGTCCGCAAACGCCTCAAACTCAGCCCGTCCAAACCTGCTGTCATCGCTGCCGCTGCCCGCAGCGTCAGACCGCCACGCCCCAGCCCTCAGCTCCTCTCCCATGATGCTTTACTGCTGCCGCCTCCTGCTGCTCCTGCAGGGGGCGGAGCTGAGGAGGAGGAGGAGGAGGAGGAGGAGGGTTACCTGCTGGTGGAGGAAGACACCACCGACTCCAGCCTCATCATCACTATGGGTAACACACACACACACACACACTATTTTATATATTTATATATATATATATAAAGAAGTGAGAGGTGAAGCAGAAGTCTGTGCGTCACGTCAGGGTAATCAATACATATATAAACATATCAACAGATGTACACACTAATCAATACATATGTAATATAAACATGTAAACTAACAGAGGCAGTGAGTCTGCGTTAGATTCACTTTTATTCTTTAAGAAGCTTCACAGATCAGGTAACATCACGTCTGTCAATGATGATGTCACAGGACAGGCAGGTACAGGTGAGTTGCAAACTGATCGTCCTCCAGCTCGTTGCACCTGACGTCTGTACAGTCGTACGTGGATCAGGTGTTCACAGGCCCCAGTGTCCTGGTTTCTACCAGAGTACTGATCCAGGTCCACTTACTGTTCAACACTGAGCTCAAACCAACTGCAGTGAACAGGTCCATGTAACCTGTCTGTCTCCCTGTCTGTCTGTGTGTCTGCCTGTCTGTCTCTCTGTCTGTCTGCCTGCCTGTCTCCCTGTCTGTCGGTGTGTCTGCCTGTCTGTGTGTCTGCCTGTCTGTCTGTCAGAGGACAGTCAGGTGGAGGTGAAGGCAGCGAGGAGACCAGTGAGGAAGAGGAAGAGGAAACTGGCTGAGGATGAAGAGGAGGTGGTGGCCGGAGCCTCAGAGAGCGAGGAGGAGGAGGAGGAGGAGGAGGCGGGTGTAGACGTGGAGATTGACAGACAGCTGGACCAATCACTGGAGACAAAGTCCAAGCAGCACAACCTGACCACCGTGAACGTCAGAAACATCATCCACGTGAGTTCATTCACTCGCTGACGAAAACAGAAACACTGAGCTTCATGTTGTAAAACAAATGTGACCTTTGACCTACAGGAAGTCATCACCAACGAACATGTAGTGGCCATGATGAAAGCTGCCATCAACGAGACCGAGGCCGTCCCTCCGTTTGTGAGTTTCGTCCAATCAGAACACAGTGTTGCTCATTAGTAAATATATTAATTAACCTGCAGGAATCCTCCTTTTTCTTCAGGAGCCGAAAATGACTCGATCAAAGTTTAAAGAAGTCGTGGAGAAAGGAGTGGTGAGACCTGTCTGTCTGCCTGTCTGTCTGCCTGTCTGTCTGCCTAACTGACTGACTGTCTGCCTAACTGACTGTCTGCCTTCCTGTCTGACTGTCTGTCTGCCTGACTGACTGCCTTCCTGTCTGTCTGCCTGACTGACTGCCTTCCTGTCTGTGTGCCTGGCTGACTGCCTTCCTGTCTGTCTGCCTGCCTGCCTGTCTTTGTCACCTGTCTCACCTGTCTGTCTGACTCACCTGTTAGGTGATTCCAGCCTGGAACATTTCTCCCATCAAGAAGACCAGTGATGTCAACAAGGTAAAGGTCAAAGGTCAAACACCTGAGAACAGTTTGACATTAAAATATTTAAACCAAATTTCCAACAAATGTTTAAAACATTTTTAACATTTCAAACCATTTTTTAAAAAGTTTTAAAATAATTTTTAAACAATTTATAAACATGTTGTCAATATAAAAACCATTTAGTTACATTTAGAAACTTTTAGTAATTTATGTTTTAGCAACATATTGATTAGTTTGTTGGTGTCCAGGCTCCGCAGTTTGTGGACATCCCTCTGGCTGAGGAAGACTCCTCTGATGAAGAGTACCGTCCTGATGAGGAAGAGGAGGACGAGACTGCTGAAGATGTGAGGCTCCGCTCTGATTGGCTGCAGTACAGTTTCATACTGAGAACGTATTGATTATTGATGATTGATTGAGAGATGTGTGTGTAGACCTTTCAGGAGAGCGACATTGAGAGCACAGCTTCGTCTCCCAGAGGGAGTCGACTGAACAGGGTGGAGGAGGACAGCTGCAGCCCCTGGCAGGTAACTTCCTGCATCCACATGTCCACGAGGTCAGTGTGGGGTAAATATTATCACCAGGGTTGACATGGGGGTAAACATGGAGGTAACAAGGTGTAAACAAGGGGTAAACATGGAGGTAACAAGGTGTAAACATGGGGGTAAACATGGAGGTAATGTGGGGATAAACATGGAGGTAACAAGGTGTAAACAAGGGGTAAACATGGAGGTACAAGGTGTAAACATGGGGGTAACGAGGTGTAAACATGGGGGTAAACATGGAGGTAATGTGGGGGTAAACATGGAGGTAACAAGGTGTAAACATGGGGGTAAACATGGAGGTAACAAGGTGTAAACATGGGGTAAACATGGAGGTAACAAGGTGTAAACATGGAGGTAACAAGGTGTAAACATGGGGGTATTCGTGGGTCTTCTCTTCCTCTCAGATGTTCAAATTGATTCCACTCTTTCTCATGTCTGTATGCTAAATATGAAGCTACAGCCACCAACTGGTTAGCTTAGCTTAGCTTAGCTTAGCATAAAGACTGAAAACAGAAGGAAATAGCTAGCCTGGCTCTGTCCAGAGGTAACAAAATCCACCTACCAGCACCTCTAAAGCATAAAAACAACACTTTTTAGGGGGTTCGGTAGGTGGATTTAACTAGTTTCAAACAATAGTTTCACATTTTTAGTCAAACTTAGTTATCAGTCAGTGGTATTATTATGAATTACTGTTGTATACTTCTGTGAAGCACTGATACAGATGTTATAAATGTCAATAAATTCATATACTTAGTAAATTCTATGCCTCATCATTCCTACTGGTTTTCCCTCATACTTTCATACTTTGATCAATATGACCATGAAACAGTTATTAAATGGAATTCTTTGTAATATGTAAGTGTTGACAACAGAAACCACCAGCTGTACCACTGTTATACTCTCTATAGAAGCTTTAAACCTTCCTCAGTCACGAAGTGGTTGGTTGATCTTTCATCACATACAAACACAACATAGATCAAACCCTAAAAAGTTTCCCCCTCTCCCCCTTCAGACTTCTCGGACCCGCTCCAGGCGTCTGAGGGCAGGGTCTGTCTCAATGGGACCTCCCCCTCCTCCCAAAGCCCTGCCTCCCAAAGCAGTGACTGACAGCACCTTCCTGGAGGAACTTCATGCTGTGGAGGAGGAGCTGGCTGTGTGTATGGAGCCCTACCAGGTAACAAACACTGAAAAAGATTCCAGAACAACATATCCAAACATGAACGTAGGTATGATAGAGCTCTGGGACCAGTCGGTAGAGCTCTGGGACCAGGCGATAGAGCTTTGGGACCATGGGAATAGGCGATAGAGCTCTGGGACCATGGGACCAGGCGGTAGAGCTTTGGGACCATGGGACCAGGCGGTAGAGCTCTGGGACCAGTTGGTAGAGCTCTGGGACCAGTTGGTAGAGCTCTGGGACCAGGCGGTAGAGCTTTGGGACCATGGGACCAGGCTGTAGAGCTTTGGGACCATGGGACCAGGCTGTAGAGCTTTGGCACCATGGGACCAGTCGGTAGAGCTCTGGGACCAGGCGGTAGAGCTCTGGGACCAGGCTGTAGAGCTGTGGTTATGCTAAATTGATTACTGATTATTGATCTGTCTCTTTCAGCCTCTGTCTGAGTCGGAGGAAGAGGTGGGTCTGATGGCATACCGGACTCGTTCCAAACGTCCTCTACGTGACATCCCGCTGGGCCGGCTGGAGGCGGAGCTCCGAGCACCTGACATCACACCTGACATGTACGACTCCAGCTCCGCTCATGAGGACAGGGAGTGGACTGATTGGCTGAGAGGCCTGATGACCTCAGAGATAGACAATGAAGGTGTGTGTGTGTGTGTGTGTGTGTGTGTGTGTGTGTGTGGCTCTGTCACACAGTGTGACTGTCTCTCTCTCTGTCTGTCTCTCTACCAGAGGAGTGTGATGATGAAGATGATCCAGAGTATAACTTCCTGGCCGACATCGATGAACCCGACCAGGAGGATTACCGTGACGACAAGGCCGTCCGCATCACCAGTCAGTACACACACACACACACACACACACACACACACTATAAAATAATGAGGTAATCCTTTTATTGATGATGTTTAGTGTTGAATGTAGTGTTATATTATTATGGAACTAAATATTTTGAGCAATAATCATAAAACTTGTCATACAGGAAGCATCATTTGACAGTTTGTGATGTTGTTTCCTGCAGAGAAGGAGGTGAATGAACTGATGGAGGAGCTTTTTGAAACGGTGAGTCTCACACACACACTAACCCGTCATCTTCATCACATCTGTTTTCACACAGCAGACAAACTTTTAAAGGAGTCGTTCTGTATTTGACGTCTTTCTCTCTGAGATTAAATGAGAAGACGGATATCAGCCTCATGTCTGTGTTAACTAGCACGGGCTTAGCTTAGCTTAGCACAAAGACTGGAAACAGCTACCACATTTGTGCATGCGGCGCAGAAATGCTCCCCTACCAGGATGCTTAGTGTTCTGTGTGCTCGTCTCACGTGCACGCACCTGGTGTTTGTGTGCACACCACACATCTACCCCACAGCCTCCCACCACACAGATATAAACTCGGCAGCAGCTGCTTCTGCTTTTGTGTTTCAGCTGAAAGAAGATCTTGCAGGACAGGAAGTGGAAGATGAAGGCCACGAGGAAGAGGAGGAGCCTCAGGAGGAGACTCACACTGTTCAAACACACACACCTGAGGAGGAGCACAACACGTATGAAACACAACACACACATGAACACATTCACTCACAGGTGTCGTCCTGTCCTGCTGACCTGCTCTGCTGTCATCACAGAGGACCAGGCGAAGACGAGGCAGAGGACGGACCAATCACAGAGCTGCGTACGGTAAAGCAGCAGCTGGCGTTGATCAAGAAGAGACAGCAGCTTGGTCTGCAGACACACACACTGTGTAACACACACGCACACACTCCAGAGCCGTACACACTGAAGCTGGACGGACAGCAGAGGAGCAGACTGCAGCAGCAGCTACAACAGGTACACACAGTATATACCGGGACAACAGGTACACACAGTATATACCGGGACAACAGGTACACACAGTATATACAGGGACAACAGGTACACACACAGTATATACAGGGACAAGAGGTACACACACAGTATATACAGGGACAACAGGTACACATACAGTATATACAGGGACAAGAGGTACACACTCAGTATATACAGGGACAAGAGGTACACATACAGTATATACAGGGACAACAGGTACACACAGTATATATAGCGTCTGTTTGGCATTTTGTATTTCTGTGTTTTATAAGGAGCGATTATTAAATACTGTCTGTCTGTCTCTCAGCACGTCCAGCTGTTGACTCAGATTCACCTGTTAAGTTCACCTGTGGCCAAACTTCACAGTGAGGCTGAGACCACCCGACAGTTCCTGGTAACACACACACACGGCAGTCAGGACCTTATAAAGCAGCAGCATCTGAATAGTTTTGACTAGTTTTGTTTTATTGAAAAGGTTGAAAACCTCCTTCTCTGTTTTCTCTTGTATCTTGAGCTCAGAACTCATCTGTTTAAATATACTGAGTTTGAAAATATGCGTCCTGTGTACGTTTGTAACTGTAGGGTGTGAAAAAGGCGTTGCCATGACAACACATCTGTTTGTCTGTCTGTCAGTTTGAGGTGGAGCTGTTGGCTCAGAGGGGCGAGCTGCTGATGGCCTCAGGTCGTCCTGGTTTCTGCAGCGTCTTCAGAGCCTCCAACCTGCAGGGGGCGCTTCAGCTGCTGGAGGAGCTGCGACAGACCCCCATCAGCTACCAGCTGCAACACCACCCACCTGATGCCAGAGGGCACAGTAAGTACACCTGCTGCTAGGGATCATGGGAGGCCTGCTGTGGGTGAGGTGATGGGTGAGGAGCAGCTGAGGTGGGAGAGGAGACGGGTGAGGATGTGAAACTGGTGTATTTAAGGACTGTTAGATGTTTGCTGGTGAAAAGCATCAGTGAGCAGAAACCCAGAATCAAAGAACAAGAATTCAACATGGACGTAGTGAAAATTATTTGGTGAACCAGATAATAACTGATCAATAACAACCACTCAAATGACTGAGGCCAAAATAAAAAGATCAAAGGATATAAAGATTTGATCTGTCAGGACTTTTCTGCATCACAACTTGCGTGCGTGTGTGTTTGTTTCTGTGCGTGCGTGCGTGCGTGTGTGTGTGTGTGTGCGTGCAGTGCGTTGTTACCCCGTCATGCCTGCTGAGCTGGCCTGGCTCTTTGCCACCCGTCCGGTCTTCCTGTACCCAGAGCTGCTGCCCTGTGCCAGCCTCGACCCGGCGTTATACTGCCCCCGCAGGACGGCTGCCTTCACTGCAGCTGAGGACTGGTAAATACACACACACACGCACACACGTTTAATTAATCTAAACACACATGATAACTGTGTGTGTGTGTGTGTGTGTGTGTTATCAGCCTCCTGGTTCTGGGTCTTAGGAACATGGAGGGGTCATGTGACCCGACTAAGCTGGTGTCTCAGTTCCTGCTGAGGAAGACTCTGGTCCAGGTCCGACGGAGAATCCTGCAGTGCTGCCGACCTGGTTTCCCCGACAACATTGTCAAGGTAACGCACTTGATCAGCTGCTGGCGGTCTCACCTGTGGGACTGAGTCTGACTCCGTGTCCTCTGCAGGCCTTCAGGTACCAGCGGCTGCTGTGGCCCATGCTGGTGGCCTGCCGTCACGTTGACCCAGCAGAGCAGCGCCCCCCGGTGGAGAGAGAGGAGCGCGTCATGCCTCTGTGGCTGGTGGTAAGTGATGGTGTAGACCTGATCCCTACTGTGGATCCTCTGAAACCAGAACCACAATCAGAACATCAAGCACCAAACGTCTGTAGATGAAAGATCGTTTATGATTTTGTCCTTCCTGCCCCCCCCCACAGAGGAGTCTTCCTGTCATCTACCCAACCATCAAACGCTATAACAGCCCGCCTGGCTCCGCCCCTGAGGCCCCGCCCCCCTGCAGCTCAGGTGGAGCTCGTCAGAGTCACCTGACCTTCCTTCGCTCTGCCTCCAGCAGCTACAGCTTCCCCCCCGGG
>LKNJ01005394.1:17682-42821 GCA_002120245.1 Maccullochella peelii
CCCCCCCCCCCCCTTCCAAACCCTGCTGTCCCCGAGTTCTCAGCCCTCCCCGAGTCCTCCTCCGCCACCTCCTCCTGTCCAGGACTGACACCCCCGCTGACATCACCACCGACTCTTCCGTCTCCGTGACGACCAGAGAGCAAATCAGACGCCACTATCAGACTCTCACCAGCCTGAGGTGGAGGAGGAGGAGTGACGAAGAGGCTATAACTCCTCCTCCTCCTGAAAACCTCGCCCCCTCCCCGGTGGAGGTGCGTGAGAATGATGATGTCATCAGGATGAACGATGAGGAGGAAGAGGAGGAGGAGAGCGAGGTCCTCCTGGCTCTGTCTGAATCCTCATCCAGCTCAACAGCAAGTGTCGCCCTCGACGACAACCTGGCCAACCTTGGGGAGGCGGAGTCAGAGAGTGAACAGGAAGTGACATCCAGAGCAGCAGAAGAAGAAGAAGATGATGATGATGATGATGAGTCGGTCTTGCAGCTGCAGGTCAGTCAGAAGATTTAATCGACTACAAAACAAGAGCGAGTGTCATGAAACAGATTTAATATTGTTCGTTACAGAATCAGGAGTTCTGCTTTGTGTTTGTGTTCAGGAGAAGGAGAAGCTGCCGTCGGAGGAGGAAGATGATCAGAGGGAGTCTGAGGAGAAGCTGTTTGCTCAGGATTACCTCCTCCGAGTAAGACGTCTGAAATCTTATGTGAACGTGCAAACAGCATGGGGCTTTTATTTTGTCTTTTTGTCTTTATTTTGTCTTTTATTTAGTCTTGTACTTTATTACTGATGTTGTTTCTTTGGATGTTTGTCTGCACTTCCTTTTTTCTGTGCAGGTGTGTGATGCGGTGCAGGTGTCTCCGGGCCTCTCTGAGCAGCTGCTGCAGGTGTTGGATCAGTTCTCAGTAGCGGGGCCCCAGGGGGCCTCGGGGGCCCCGGAGGTTCTGTACGACAGACTGAGCTGTGTGCTGCGGCCCTGGCCTCAGCTGCTCAGAGACTTTGCTGCCTTCCTGAGCCGAGGACAGGCCCGCCGCTGTGGGCTGGTGGGTGACATCACTCTGATGTCGCAGACATGATGTCACTCGTGTATAGGCTGACCTATTGACTCTTCTTCTGTGGTATTTCTTCCGTCAGCTTTTGGAGCAGCAGCTGTTTGAACGCAGTCGGCAGTTTCTACGGCGACTGGGGCGGAGCCTGGGAGAAGGCTCCTCCCTCTACCAGCAGGTGGTGTCAGTGCTGCAGGGAAGCTCCGCCCCTCCACCTGAGGATGTGGACAAGGTAGACGATGACTTTTGACCCCCTCAGTGGGCAGCCAATCATCAGATTTCATTATTGATTAAACTTATATTGATTGATTATTTATATATTATTATTCTGTGGCTGTTTAAAGTCTCTGAATGTTTGAAATATAAATACTGTAAATAAAGTTTTTGAAATGGACAATTTTAAATTTCAAAGACTTCAGTTGCACCTCATTGATTATTATATAGATTTTGTATTGATCGTTCCACCAGCTGTCGTCACATTTACTGTCACATAGAACAGCTGGAAGCTGGAAACAAACAATTATAATAATCTTTGTTTTTCCTCTCAGATCTCGTCTCTCCTCAAACGCCACCCGGACCTGCAGGAGGAATTCTGGGAGTTTTTCCGGCAGCTTCACGCCCAGGCATCACCCGTAGCAACCAGCTTAGAGACCACAGAGACGGACTTGGTTTCCCAGAATCCTTCTGACGGGAACAGGAAGAAAGTCGACCGTCAGACGTCTGAAGAGGGCCAAACAGGAAATAATGGAGAAGAAGGGGAGGAGTCGGAGCGGCCGGTTTGTGCCAAAAACGTCTCGATGACGTCAACCGGAGAGAAAGTGGTGATCTGGACCCGGTCAGAACAAAAGCACACAAACACTCTGCTTCAGTTTCTGTGTCCACAGCTTCTCATGTTGCATACAGCTGATCAGAGACATTCACCAAGGTCACACCTGGTTTCAGATCAGCTGAGACTCTGAGTTCAGGTGTCGGATCCATATTAACACACAATCAGCAGGAGTTCATACATTTAAAATATTTACATGAAAAACAACAAGTATTAAAAATTTATCATCTTTCTGTCTTTTATTTGGTCCCTTCTTACAGGAAATGAGAAATGTATCTGTTCGACAAAGTGTAAAGTTTGGATTGAGCACACTGATGCTAACTAGCATAACTAGCAGCTGACCTCAGACTTCTTCCTGTTCCAGGGAGGCGGACCGTGCCATCCTGACAGCCTGTCAGCAGAGAGGAGCCAATCGGAAAACATTCAGACATGTCTCCGCCCAGCTGGGAAACAAGACCGCCCAACAGGTGAGGGGGGGCGGAGCTTCAGTGTCCAGGTGTACATCCTCAGTTAGGACGTCACTCTTCTTCTGTAAATA
Organism: Maccullochella peelii; assembly: GCA_002120245.1. Classification (NCBI taxonomy): domain Eukaryota; kingdom Metazoa; phylum Chordata; class Actinopteri; order Centrarchiformes; family Percichthyidae; genus Maccullochella; species Maccullochella peelii. Next base: position 20,086 of record LKNJ01005394.1, read on the forward strand.
TTGAAATGTTGATTAAAGGACGATTCCTGTTTCCTCCAGGTGAGTCTTCGTTTCCACGACCTGATGAATCTTTTCCACTCCGCCTTCCAAAAGTCCACTTCCTGTTCTGCAGAGGGCCAGCCAATCAGCACACAGGAAGCATCCCTGGACTGAATGCGGGGCCAATCACAGATGAGTCTGCGGTCAACTGAGAACCAGAGTTCTTCAGACGGTTCCACTGTTTCTATCAGCTGTTCTAGACGTCACTAATGTTGCTAGAACTCGAGTTCAGAGGGTTCAGAAGTTTGAGGTTACGACGTTCACATTTATCTCTGAATATATGAACGACTCTAGAACCGTCTGAAAGGGTTCTCTGAGTTCAGGAACCTGATTCTAGAGTTCTCCGGAAGAACGTCACATTCGTGCTGTGAAAAAGTCTGAACTCCTCCAGAAGGATTCAGGAGTTCCTCTCAGTGTTGTACAGTTTCTAACAGATATTGTTCTGGAGTTCATCCAGAATGATTCTACAGTTCTTCAGACTCCAGCTGGTCTGTTGAAAATGATTCTAGCGTTCTTGAGAGGGGTCAGACGTTCAAAGCAAACTGAGAGATTGAATGTGAATGAGTCTGAACTGCTCTGGATTAGTTCAGGATGTTCCACAGTTTCTAGAGTTGATCCAGAATGAGGTCTCCAGAGGATTCAGGATTAAGTTGGAGGCAAATTGAATTGAATTCAGTGCAAAGAACGTGTTTGTTAGAGCGACTACAAAATTCATTTCAATGGTCGCACCGATCTCTAGATGCAACTCTAGAACCGTCTCGAGGTGTTCTGTATTCAGAACTGCCATTCGAGACGATCTAAGGTTTAACTGGAACGAGTCGAGAGTTCAGCGGACGGATTCTAGATTTAATGTGAATCATCAGACCGCTGTTCTAGACTTGACTGCTCAGACTTGCTCTGGATTTGATATAAATGATTTCAGTTTGACTCTTGAAGACGTGAGTCAGTGAGCGTACGAACCTCTGGAGGAGATTCTGACCCTAGAACAGAAATCCAGAAAAATTCAGGAACTCACGATGCCTGAAGACGTCTGTGGCTCATCTGATTGTTCTAACAGCTGTTGTTCTGTTGGACGTCTGAAGGAACCTGCTGAACCATCTACAGCATCTACTGGAGAACGTCTGGATCCGTCAGTCAGAAGTCACCCTGCTGCTCTCAGTCGTCTTTATATTTAATGACTATTTATTTAGAATTGACCTCCTCTGACCTCACGAGACTCCGTCAGGGGGCACAGCCTCAGTGAGTCACAGTGAGGTCAAACAAACCAAATGAATGAAGCGACGACTCGAATGTGTAAGCACGTTTTTTCATTTCTTCCTTTTTGTTTTTTTTCATGTTATGATTCTTTATTTTTTTCACGTTTGCTGATAAAACACCAAATCCAGTTGAGTTTCAGTTCGCAGCGTTCCAGTTGTACACATTCCAGCTGCTGAGCAGCAAAACCAGTAAGAACCAGTACCTCGCTGGTCCTGGTTCTGTCGATCTTCAGATTCTGTCAAACTTTGAACAAGCAGCAACATCTAAAAACACTTTGGCACTAAAATGAAAACATCTACATCGTTTTTCTGTCTGCAGCTCTGATCAGAGGTTTAGTCTTCCCATGATGCACTGGGGTTAAACCACCTGATCAATCCCATGATTCCTAGCGGCCTTATATTCGTGTTAGTGAAGGATGAGCTGACGTTCTGTGACGTTTTATAGAACATGTTTATTCATATTGAATATGACTGAATGAAAGTCGACTGCTTCAATAAAACATTGTGAGCTTTCAGTGATTTGATGTTCAACAAGACAAACTTCACTTTTTCTTTGTAAAGTTTTATACAAAAAGTCTCGTCAGCAGTGAAAAAATACACTGAGCAACAATAAAATAAATGATAAAAACAAACACGAGAAGGAAATATTGTCTGAAACTCCCTCTGGTGGCTGTAAAACGATATTTTACACAAACACCACAATCTCAGACTGCACTGATGATCTTTATACAGATTCTCCTTTTGCACAATTTAAAACCAAATTCAGCCTTTGTCAGTCACATGTCTGACGTTAGTGAGACGCGATGCTAAAGCCAAAACCTCCGACAGATGAGGTTCTGAATGAGGAGCTGTGGAGATCAGAGCTGGAATATATAATCAGATTGTTTATCAGCTGTTATATTATGTATTATTATATTGTTTTTCTGCATTAAAACAGATCACAGGACTGGAGATTATTGAGTGCAGCCACAAATGAAACGATATTGAAGAAAAAACTGTGCAGTGAAACGCTGCCCGACATTAATAACAAAATATCAATATACAACAAAAGAATATCAAAGGACATTAATGTTCATATTAAAGGAAGTTAAGTGAATTGGAGAGTTAATGAAAAAATAAACGGCAGAAACCTCTCAGGGGGCGGTGGTGACGCGTTGTGATTGACAGGTTATTGGCCCAATGAGACGGCTCCACACGTCAGCTCTAACCGCTGTGGACCAATCAGAGAGCAGCTTTCCGGTATTTTCTCTTTACGTCCCGCCTTTCATTTTACAGCTGGAGAGAGTCAAGTTAGCTGCAGGTAGACAGGTGAGGACCGGGCACAGTAATCCTGCCTTCACAATAAAAGCACTAGATATCACCTATGAATTAAAATAGGGTCTTTTAGTGTCTCAGCTGTGTGAGAAAGAGGGAAATGTTACGGAGATTTGATTTTCTCTAATTTGTTCACTCTTGAATTTTAAAACACTCAGCTCCTGTCACAGGAGGGTTTTATTTTGGAATCTGACCGGAAACCTTCACCCTGCCTGTGGTGCGGAGGGTCTCCTCGGTGTGTAACGGCCACCGTCTCCTTCATATTTTCTAATTTTTCCTTCTGAAATCATTCATCGTTTCTCTCCATCATGGCGGCCGCTGTCCGCCTTCTTCCTGCCGTCACGTTCGCGCTGTTGTCTTGTTTTCCCGCCACAGTGTCCTCGCGCAGAGACGTGCTCGAGCTCGGGGACGCGGACTTCGACTACCTGGCAACGGAGCACGAGACCATGCTGGTGAAATTCTACGCTCCATGGTAACGGAGCGTTAGCATAGCTAGCTCAGAAAACACTTAGCTTTGGGGTTTAGGGTTAGCTTTTAATGTTGTGATAATTAGATAACGGCGGACAGATAAACTGCTAGGTGTTAACCTGTTCTACCTACTCTTCTTCTCCTTTTCCTCCTCTCCCTCTCTTTCTCCCTCTTCCTCTCCTCCTCTCCCTCTCTTCCTCCCTCTTCCTCTTCCTCTCCTCTTCTCAGGTGTGGTCACTGTAAGAAGTTGAATCCAGAGTTTGAGAAAGCAGCGAGCAGACTGAAGGGAACCGTCCAGCTAGCAAAGGTGACATCATCATTAATCATAATAATTCATAATATCAGTCAGGTCAGTGTAAAGTCTCTGACACAGAGGAATGATCAGGTGATAATAACTCAGCTTATTATTTTAGGAAAGATCAGTTTTGTATTTTTTTAAATTATTAGTGAATTCATTTTTCATGGACTTAAACCACAGCCTGTCTCACCTGTCTCTCTCTCACCTGTCTCAGGTGGACTGTACCGCTCACTCAGAGACCTGTGGTCGTTTCGGGGTGTCTGGTTATCCCACTCTGAAGATCTTCAGGAACGGAAGAGACTCCGCCCCCTATGACGGCCCTCGCACTGCAGGTAAAACAAACAAATGAAAACAAACAAACAAACACTGTTGAGCACTGTGTGTGTGTGTGTGTGTGTGTGTCCAGATGGGATCTATCACTACATGAAGAAGCAGACGGGTCCAGACTCCGTTCACCTGAAGACTGAAGAAGACCTGAATACCTTCATCAACCACTATGATGCCAGTGTCATCGGTACGATACTCTGATGACTTCAGCGCGTCTCGTGACATCACGTGACTTGGCATTCTGTCAGTTTACTCTGTGCATGAATGCAGCGTCATGCTACGTTACTTTACATGATGTTCTGTTCTGTTCTGTTATATGACATCATGTGACCTTTTGTGTGTGCATGTGTGTCAGGTGTGTTTTCAGGTGCAGACAGCTCTCACCTGTCAGAGTTTCTGAGAGCTGCAGGTCTGCTGAGAGAACAGTTCAGATTCGCTCACACTGCTGATCTGAAGCTGGGGGGGGAGTACGGAGCGAAGTCTGAGTGAGTTCAGCGCGCGCACACACACACACACACACACAATACAATACACCATGAGAGAAGAGGTCACACACTGAACCGGGCCAAAGAACCGGGCCTGTTGCATTAATAGTACACTTTACATCAGAAATTATTATTATAACATAAAAAGTGTTTCAGAGTTTAAAGATAATCTGTGTGTGTGTGTGTGTGTGTGTGTGTGTGTGTGTGTTGGCAGGTGTGTGTTGCTGTTCCGGCCTCCCAGACTGAACAGTCAGTTTGAAGACGGCGTTGTCGTCTTCACAGATTATCTGACCGTTGGATCTCTGAGACGCTTCATCAGGGACCACATGTAAGTTTTGATATTCACTTCAATACAGTCTCTTTGGCCACAGCAACACCTGGTGGACATCAGAGGAACCACCTGTCGCTCTCTCTCTACCTGTCTGTAGTTATGGTATGTGTCCTCACATGACTGTGGAGAACAGAGATCGTCTGAGAGTTCGTGACCTGCTGACAGCGTACTACGACCTCGACTACCATCACAACACCCGCGGGTCCAACTACTGGAGGAACAGGTAAGCACATGTACAGGTGAACTCATGTACAGGTAAACCCATGTACAGGTGAACACAGACAGGTGAACACAGACAGGTAAACACATGTACAGGTGAACACACAGGTAAACACATGTACAGGTGAACACACCGGTAAACACAGACAGGTGAACACAGACAGGTGAACACATGTACAGGTAAACACACACAGGTAAACACAGACAGGTGAACACACACAGTTTTTGTAGTTAAGCCCTGCCCCTGTGTCTTGTTGCCAGGGTGATGAAGGTGGCGTCTAAATACACTGGGCGGGGCCTGACGTTCTCAGTAGCCAGTAAGAAGGACTTCCTGTCTGAGCTGGAGGAGGACTTCGGTCTGGGGACATCAGATGGAGGAGAACTGCCGTTCGTCACGATCCGGACCAAACTGGGCCACAAGTACACCATGAGAGAGGAGTTCACGTACGGAACCGGGCCGAACCGGACCAGTTTGTCTTATCGTGCTAGTTTGTGTGTCTGAACATATGAAGAATTTAAAACATGTCTGTTTCACTCTACTCACCTGTATGACCTCACACATGTTGAGCCAATCAGGTTACAGTAGTGACGTTTCTACCTGATGTTTCAGGATTCAGTAATCAGGTTAAGTTGATTGATTGTGTGTTTCAGGAGGGACGGTCAGTCCTTGGAGAGGTTTCTGGATGATTACTTTGCAGGTCGACTCAAATGTTACGTCAAGTCTGAACCTGTACCTGAGAGAAACGCTGCTGCTGTCAAGGTGAGGCTGACGCCTTCATTCATAGTGTACAGCAGGTTTCTCTGACCCCTGACCTCTGTGTGGTGTACCGCAGGTGGTTGTGGCCGAGTCTTTTGATGACATCGTCAATGATCCGAAGAAAGACGTTCTGATCCAGTTTTACTCTCCATCTTGTCCACACTGCAAGAAACTGGAGCCGGTCTACAGAGAGCTGGCTGACATGGTACATCACTATCACCACCATCAGCACCATCAGCGGCTGTATGGTGTTAATTAGTCTCCCTTCTTTGATTGGTCACTTTGAATAGTGACCATGACCTTTGATTGGCTGATTGGTTTGATCAGTGGGAGAAACTACACACACACTCTGAACAGATTAACGTGACTGTGGGAGCTGAGGGTGACCAATCACAGGAGGCGAGACATCTGTTCCAGCCGGGGGGGGGGTCTGTTTTTATTTTTTTTAGTTTTCTACGAGAAAAAAGGTATATTTATAGTATTTGTTGATTAACACTGACTGTCTTTCTCTCTCTCTCCCTGTCTGTCTCCCTGTCTCTCTCCCTGTCTGTCTCCCTGTCTCTCTCCCTGTCTGTCTCCCTGTTTCTCTCCCTGTCTCTCTCTCTCCCTGTTTCTCTCCCCATCTTTCTCCCTGTCTGTGTCCCTCTGTCTGTCTCCCTGTCTCTCTCCCTGTCTGTCTCCCTGTCTCTCTCTCTCTCCCTGTCTGTCCCTCAGGTGTATTATGATGTGAACCTGGTGGTCTGTAAGATGAACGCAGTAGATAATGACGTCCCTCTGGGTTATGACGTCCTCGGGTGAGACTCTCTCAAAGCGTCCTGAGATCACTTTGTTATTATATATANATATATATATATATATATATATATATATATATATATATATATATATATAAAACTGAACTGACTCCAGCTTCCAGACTTCATGTCTCATGTTGACGACCAGGTCTTTATTTTCACTCGTGTCTTTTCTCTCTTCAGGTATCCGACCATTTATTTTGCTCCAGCGGGTAAAAAGGACGAGCCCATAAGATACGAGGTAACGCCATCAGTAATGACGGTCACCTGACGGTCTGACGGTCACCTGACGTCTCTTGTGTGTGTTTTCAGGGCGGTCGAGAGCTCAAAGACTTCCTGAAGTTTCTGAAACGTGAGGCGAGTCACAGTCTGGTGATCAGTGGGTCGAACGACGAACTCTGACACATTTCCATCCTCCAATCAGGACAATGGACATGTAGAGAGAGGAGGAGACAGAGTCCTGATCCTGCTGACAGACCTGGACCTGAAGTGATGGTCGGACAGCTGCTGGGCTGCTGAGTCCAATCAGATGCCCCCGTCCATCATGACATCATACATGACATCATACATGACATCACCAGGCTGCCTGCTGATTCATTCGAAAAAAGTTTTTTATTGTTTTTATTTTGGTGTCTGATTGAGGGGGCGTGGTCACTGTTTGCCTGCTTTCTGGAGGATGTTGAAAGGCACTCTGGGAAACGTAGTCCATCAGCGATAGAGCTCGACAGGTGCTGAACATTCGAGGCCGATACGACTATAAAAACAAAATATCAGCTAATTAAAACACATCTCTGAAATTAGGTTATTTGTTTATTTATTATGTTATTTGTTTGTTTATTATGTTATTTGTTTATAGATTTCCGTCACTTGAAGGCTGGATGTAACGTTTGGGCGCACTAACAGATTGAAGGCTCCTGTTGCTTTTACTTCAGATGATTTAATCTGTCTGATCAGTGATGCGACCAGGAGGCGTCTGGACTTCACTCACGTAGTTCAGCTGCTGTGAATTTCATGCACTGTTTTGTATTCATATTTATTTTAAGATAATGCAACTTATTTATTGATTTCATCATCTGTGGAAAGTGATTTGTGCTTTTTGAACAACAAACTTTCTTGTGTTTATTTATTTGAACGACTGCAGAGCCTCTTTGTAACAAACTGATGCAAAAATCTCCTCTGAGCCTTTTTATGACTGAGTTTTACTGTTTCCACTGAAGACGAGTATTTAATTAAACACTGATATCTAACAGCGTCTGTTAACTGATTCACATCACACAGTTTACTGTTGCTCGTCTGACAATATGGAACGATTCACATCTGATAACAAATAACCAACAGTTAATACAATTATACATCATCAAATAAAATAAATCAATGAAAGTTCAGCCATCAAATAATGAATACAGAGGAAGAATCATAAACAGGAAGTCAACACATGAAAAGATAAAGTAAAAAACTTCCAACATGAAATAGTTTCATGCTTTTTATTTTAAGCTGTGTTTCAGATTTCTGTCTTTATACAGAATCCATCATAACATATTATATGAATATTAAATATTCAGTACTTGAGTATAAATAGTTATTTCAACCTTCTGGGCTCATAAACACTGCAGAAGCTTTTGTTTTAATAAAATAACAAGAACATGTTTAATATTAAACCTGCACATCACCGAGTGTCAAATCATTTAATATTCATATTTCACTTCATGAGTTGCAGAAAGCTGCAGCGCGGGTCAAAGGTCACAGCAGAGCTTCCTACAGCTCAGTGATGCTGCTGTGTGTTTGGACCCCATTATACAGTATACACACACACACCACACACAATCATCCCTCCATATAAAACAAGTAACATAAAACAAATGTGCAGAAACCACTGAGACGAAAAAACACTTAAGTAACAAAAAACACAAAAAAGTGTGAAAAACATCGGTGTTTAAACTACACGCCAAATCCAATTTGTAAATGTGTGTATGAATAGTAATAAAAAGATGTTCAGTATAAATATATTTATTTTTACATACTGTTAGTCTTCATAGACAAGTTATATAGATGCATTAATATACATTTTGTTTTTATTCAGAACATAATAATAAAAACAACAACAACTTCTAGCTAACAATTAAATAAATATACAATCTTAAAAAATCATAAATTCACCACATAAGGCTGTGCCTGTCTTTCACCTCATTGACCCAATTAGTGGAAGCGGCTGTCTATCACAGCAGTCCTCTCAGCTGATTGGTCAGGCCTGTGGTTGTCTTCCCGCCCCTGCGGTTGAGCCCTCCTTCCTCTCGTGCCTCCCAGAAGCTTCCAGGCTGCTGCAGTTCGGCACGCGCTGTCAAAATGTACGGCCAGCAGGTTTTAGTGCTCAGTAAGTATCTGAAAAATATTTAAATTTCGGCGTTAAACGTTTCATTTTAACATGGCGGCTGTTTGTTACGGTAACTGTCTCCGGTTTGTAGCCGTTTACCGTCAGAGCGGCCCGGCTGCTACACAAAGCGGAGACCGGTAGCTAACCAGCGATGGAGCATGTGCTTCCTCCGACCAGCTGTCTGTGCTAACCAGGCTAACTGTTAGCATCTCCGTTTATAGACAACGAGCTGACAGCTAAATCCTGCCGGTGTTAGCATCGTTAGCTCTTGTCGTATGTGTTCAGTGGCAACGGAGAGCATGTCGAGATGCTAGGCTAACTTTACAGATCCTCGTTACTAATACACAGCATGACAATATAGTTAGCTCGCTAGCAGGCTAACACTTATTCCATGTTAAGTGTGTATTTAATGCTAAACCTTTAACGGTGTAGCTTTAATGCCACTGCGGGGTTTTAATGAAGAAACTCTACAACATGCTAACTTTAACAGTGAAGCTGTATCCTGTACTGCTGATAGAATCTGTCGCTGAGCTAACGGTGCTAATGTGAGCGGATCCAGGCAGAATGAGTTTTAATGATCTTTCGTCGAGGCAGCCACACCCTCACTGAACTGCTGCTCAGAGATCGAATTCACGTTTTATTGACGAGTTATTGATGGAATCTGGTATTGATTATCACGTTACGGTGAATCAGCTTAAATAAGTATTTTATTATCTTTTGAGTGAAATAAAATAATTGCTTGGTCATAATACCTCCATTACTTTACTGATGGTTTTCTACAAACCATCATCACTTTATCAATTAGGGCTGTTTTTGTGATTAATTGATCAACTGAGTAGTCTACAAACTGAACTAAAATGTTTCTCCAAAGTGGCGTCTTTAAATATCTTTTCAGATTTAAACCAGAGAAACGTTGGAACCAGAAGCTGATCAGAGACTTAAAGAATCAATCAATTATCAAACATGTTGCAGATTCATTGTCTGATAAATGTCGAGTGTTTTCTCTTATTAAAAATGTGTGATCCATCAGATGAGGCCCCCCCCNCACACACACACACACACACTCTTTGAACTAATTATGGTTGTTCAATATTGTAGAATAATCACTGTGTTTTCTCTGCAGACCAGAACGTAAAGAGAGAGTCGGGACGTAAAGTCCAGACTGGAAACATCAGCGCTGCTAAGGTCAGTTTCCACTGTACAATGGGGACCTGCAGGTGGTTCCCAAACTGAGGGTCGGCACCCCCATAAGGGTCTCAAGATGAATCTGAGATTAATGAGGTTTGAAAGCAGGAAAAGTGTCAGACTCTCCTCTGATCCTGCTTCCTTGTAAAGAGTCGCACAGCAAACAGTTTGGGAATCTCTGAGACTGATTTTCTCAGGTCAAAGCTGTTGCTGCTCAGAGACGCAGTGAATTTACTTTCTGTTCTGGTGGAAGCTGCTTCTGCAGTTTTCTCCCCAAACTGACGCTCAATATACAGACCAGCTGCAGTCTTTAATTCACCTCTGTGTGTTTCAGACCATCGCAGATGTGATCAGGACCTGCCTCGGCCCGCGGGCCATGATGAAGGTGGGACGCCTTTAAAACCTCAAGAGTTATCGCTGCTTTATTAAAGTGCTACTGTGACAACATTCGAGTTCTTACTTGTTAACTGACTCCTTGTGTGTGTAGATGTTGCTCGACCCCATGGGGGGCATCGTGATGACCAATGATGGGAATGCCATCCTCAGAGAGGTGAGCTTCAGGTCAGACGGCGGCAGCTTTAAACAAACAAGCTTATTATTACTAAGGACCTGTGTCTCCATGCTAATAGATCCAGGTCCAGCATCCTGCAGCTAAGTCTATGATCGAGATCAGCCGCACACAGGATGAAGAGGTGGGAGATGGGACCACGTCAGTCATCATCCTGGGTGAGACACTGACCCTGAAGCCCACTTCCTGTTACATATTATTATTATTATTATTATTATTATTATTATTATTGTTGTTGTTGTTGCTGCTGCACATGAATCAACCTTCAGCTGTCAGGATGCAACTTTATTTATAACCCAACGTCACAGCAGACCAGACCCCCTGTCCTTAGACCCCGTGTCCTCAGACTCTCAGTCCCCCTGTCCTTAGACCCCGTGTCCTCAGACTCTCAGTCCCCCTGTCCTTAGACCCCGTGTCCTCAGACCCTCAGTCCCCCTGTCCTCAGTCCCCCTGTCCTCAGACCTGTGTCCTCAGTCCCCCTGTCCTCACACCCTCAGTCCCCGTGTCCTCAGTCCCCCTGTCCTCACACCCTCAGTCCCCGTGTCCTCAGACCCGCTGACCTCAGTCCCCCTGTCCTCAGTCCCAGTGTCCTCAGTCCCTCTGAGAACCAGTGACTCAGATTAAATGAGTTCATTATTTACAAAGTAAATCAGCTGACTGGAGGAGTTGTAACTTACTGTGTGTGTATGTGTGTGTGCGTGCACAGCTGGGGAGATGCTGTCTGTAGCGGAGCAGTTTCTGGAGCAGCAGATGCATCCGACTGTCATCATCGGTGCCTACAGACAGGCTCTGGAGGACATGCTGGAGACTCTGACGGAGATCAGGTACACTGTGGCGTCCAGGGCTTTTACTGTGAAGGAGCCGCAGGAGGGAGACCCGGAATGCAGTTTATTGTGCATTGAGTAGAACCTTGTGTTTATGAAAAAACTGTTTCCTTTCCCTCCAGCACCCCTGTGGACACATCGGACCGCTCCATGATGCTGAAGATCGTCCACTCTGCCATCAACACTAAAGCTTTGAGTCGCTGGTCTGAACTGGCCTGCAGCATCGCTCTGGACGCGGTCCGCACCGTGGAGCTGGAGGACAACGGGCGCAAAGAGATCGACATCAAGAAGTACGCCAAAGTGGAGAAGGTAGGTGACATTGGCGCCGACATCGGCACTGACACCCCGACGCGTCCCGTGATGCCCGCTGTGTTGTGTTCAGGTTCCAGGCGGGATCATCGAGGACTCGTGTGTACTGAAAGGAGTGATGGTGAATAAAGATGTGACTCACCCGAGGATGAGACGCATGATCAAAGAGCCACGAATTGTCCTACTGGACTGTTCTCTGGAGTATAAGAAGGGGGAGAGCCAGGTAATGCACATACACAGGTATACACACAGGTACACACTCACACACCTGCTGTATGAGTGTTCACTGTGTGTGTGTGTGTGTGTGTGTGTGTGTACAGACAGACATAGAGATCAGTAAGGAGGAGGACTTCGCCAGGATCCTGCAGATGGAGGAAGAATACATCCAGCAGATATGTGAGGACGTCATCCGCCTCAAACCAGACCTGGTCTTCACTGAGAAAGGCATCTCAGGTATATATATGTTGTGTGTGTGTGTAAATGTGTGTGCGTGCGTGCGTACGTGTGTGCGTGCGTGCGTACGTGTATATATGTGTGTATATGTATGCGTGTGTGTATGCGTGTGTATGTGTGTGTATATCAGTATGATTATAGATTGATATAACAGTAGCCTACCACTACTGTAATATTACAATACAGCAGTTTAAGAAATACACAACTTGTATAATCTCAGGTTTTGTTCCTTCATGAGATCCTGCAGATGGTCTACGTACCTGCTCAGTCTCTAATTTGGGAAAGTTTGTCACGCCCCATCCAGGCTGTGATTGGTCAGTTCACGAAAAGTGACCTTAACAGTCGACTTTATGAAAAGTTGAAGGTGTTTCAACAGAAGGCACCTGAGATAGCTAAATAATTAGGGTTAACCCCGCAGTTCACTGAACGGCCACCAGGTGTCTCTCTGAAAAGGCCACATAGAGCCGTGAACACGTCAGCCATGTTGAACATCACGGTCTGTGAAGCCATCTTGGATGAGTTATTTTAAAGAATAGTGACCAGGAAGTGTAAACAAGCTGAAACGCAGTTCTGCCTGAAGAAGAGGAGCAGCTTCCAGCATCTAAATGCTGTGTTCCAGGTTACCTGTTGGTATATATGTTTTTACCTTTGAGCCTGTTTCATATCAACAGTTTCTTCTTCAGGTGAAAGTTGTTTTATTGGTTTTGTGATGTAGAAAAGGAAAAGAAACGTGTCCTTCCTGTCCTTCAGATCTGGCTCAGCACTACCTGATGAAGGCTAACATCACCGCCATCCGCCGTGTGAGGAAGACTGACAACAACCGCATCGCCAGGTAAACTGCTGCTGAGGTCACGTGGTTCACCTGCGGCCTATCGCCTCTCAGCAGGAAGCGGCTAACATCACACGTCTGTCTCTCAGGGCGTGTGGCGCTCGTATCGTCAGCCGGACCGATGAGCTGCGTGAGGAGGACGTCGGTACGGGGGCGGGGCTGTTTGAGGTGAAGAAGATAGGTGACGAGTATTTCACCTTCGTCACGGAGTGTAAAGACCCCAAAGCCTGCACCATCCTGCTGAGAGGAGCCAGCAAGGAGATCCTGGCTGTGAGAACTTGCTTTACTATTTATTAGTGTCCTCTGAAACCGCTTCAGACTCGTTCAGACTTTAACGCAGAACCTGGATTCCATCGCTCTCCTTTCTGCTGCCCTCGCTAGTTCATAGTGTTCTGTGATGAAGTTAGTTTCAGACTAACATTGCTGTGTTTTGGGTGACATCATCGCGGCGACTCACTTACTCACACTTTCACTGACGTGTCGACTGCTTTTACTGTCAAGTGACACTTTTATTCAGCTCACAGTTTCACTGCTTTCATGGTTATTAACATTAGTTCGTCTGACGTCTTAACTCCTTTCAGTTCTCTCACGGACGCTTCGTTCACATTATTCAGTGCTTCTGCTTCAGCTGCTTTCAGCACTTTTCGAGCTTTGTTTTACTTTAGCTGCACACTTCAATTAGCTTCAGTGAATGTAACCTTTTTCTAGTTCATATAAATGACTTTCTGTGAGGCGTTCGGGGCCCTCTGTAAATGTCTGTGAGGCGTTCGGGGCCCTCTGTGCTCTCTGTAAAACTGTGCTTGTGGTCTTCAGGAGGTGGAGAGGAACCTGCAGGACGCCATGCAGGTGTGTCGTAACGTGCTGTTGGACCCCCTGCTGTTGCTAGGCGGTGGCGCCGTGGAGATGGCGGTGTCGAAGCGTCTGATGGAGCGTTCCCGCGCTCTGACGGGCATCGAACAGTGGCCGTACCGCGCTGTGGCTCAGGCCCTGGAGGTCATCCCCCGAACCCTGATCCAGAACTGTGGAGCCTCCACCATCAGAGTGCTCACGTCACTGAGGGTACGCACCAAAACTTTATTTATACCGTCAGGGTGATGACATCAGTCAGGTTGTAAAAACTTTATTTAAATCCCACCTGAGGGTAAACGTGTGCTGACTCAGTTCATTATGACTTATTGCTGTATAAATGTAGTTAGTGATTATGTATTGGTTTGTCTGATCAGGCCAAACACACTCAGGACAACAGTGTGTGTTGGGGAGTGGACGGTGAGACCGGCTGTCTGTCTGACATGTCTCTTTTGGGGATCTGGGAGCCGCTAGCTGTCAAAGCTCAGACCTACAAGACCGCCGTCGAGGTGAGAAACCACACACTCATCCTGATCAATACTGACTGTTGGAGGGTGAGATTTTCATCCTGTTCAGTTACTTCTCACTGTAACTGTCTGTCTGTCTGTCTGTTGTTCAGACGGCCATCTTGTTGCTGCGTATCGATGACATTGTCTCTGGTCACAAGAAGAAAGACAAAGACGGTCAGATGGGAGGACAGGGAGCCGAGTAGATCCACATCGATCCAGATCAACATCAGAGTCACTCTGATTGTGTGTGTGTGTCTGCGTGGGGGGGGGACCAGATGACTCACTGTAACGTAATAAACGGTCAATAAAGTTAAAGTTAGAACCTGTTCATGGTCTCTGTTGTTGTCGATGTGTTGAAGATCGAAGCAGCTTCACTGTTGATCAGAGAAGTTAGACAGTGAGAGAGGGAGGCGGCTCAGAGATCCTTCAGGTCCTTTAAGACCTGGACCTGGAACATGTGGGTCTGAAACGGTGAGGGAACCGGGGCATGGCCTCGTGGCTCTGTAGTGTGTGTGCGTGCGTGTGTGTGTGTGTGTCAGGGGTCACAGGGGAGACTGAGTGTTTCATGACGTAGACGGGTCCCAACTGCTGGCCTCTGTCAGCCTCACAGGTTCAGGGCTCAGCTGAAATACAGATTTTTTTTATACATTTGGTAAGAAATGTTTCACCAGTTAGTCATTTCACCTAGTTTACAGCTCAGAGAACACAAGAAGTGGGCTCGTTAGTTACATAATATATATTTACATTAATATACAACGTTAAGTTGACATAAAAAAAAAAAATAAATAAAAAATAAAAAAATATATATATATATATAAACAGATGCTGTATTTAAATGATTCATGGTCATTAACTCAAAACTACAGAAACGGTAATATGAATATGAAGTTTATTAATATATTGCTGGTTTGGCTGAAGATCGAACTTTAAAAGGGGACAAACAAACAACAAAGGACAAAAATACTGATTGGCTGACGTCACCTCAGCTGATTGGCTTATTTATTGATATTTATTTGTTAAAGTTTTGATGTTTTTAGGTCGGTTCATTGTAAGGCGCCTGTTTTTGTGTCCAAGCTGACTGTTGATAAAGTTTTAAAAAGTTTTAGCGCGGGGGCGGGGCTTGTCGGCGGTCAGCTGACAGGCGCAGGGCGTCATGTGACCCGCGGCGCCGCTCTGTCATAACAAAGATGGCGGCTGCCGTGAAGCCTTGGAGCCGCGGAGCTTCTCTCTGCTTTCTGCTCTCTGCGCTCAGTTTGGCCCAAAGTGTGTTCAGCGGAGGAAAAAGTTTTAACAGAAAGGTGAGAAAATATAAAAGATTCAAACGTCACGTTAAAGAGCGCAAAGGAAACCTGACCGGAAGTGAAAGCTTTATAAAACTGAAAGTGTTTGTTCTCTTTATTTCACTGTTTGCATTTTCTACTTTTACAGTTCATATTTTAGATTTATACTTTTACATTTCAGACAAACTAAAATGTTCCAAACTAAAGACGTGAAATGATTTAAAAGCTGAATGTTTTATTTGTTTGACAGCAGCGACGCTCATTGATCGACAGAAAGAAGTTTGTGCCTGTTAAATGTTATAATTATATATTAGAATAATATTGTAATCAGATTTTCTTCTTTGAGCTGCCAATCAATCAACCAACCAATCAATCAGTGTCAGTCTTTGATCACAGGTGATTGAGGGGGGGGGTCTTTGTTTCTTCTTCTCTGCCTCAGTTGTCGGTAGAGTTGAACCCTGGCTCATCCTCGGCGCCTCCTGGTGGCGACCTGCTGCACGTGAGAGCCGTGGGAGACAACGACACGCTGCACTTCCTGTTCTGCAGCCAGGGGGCGCCGACGCTGATGCTCGTGCACACCAACACTTCTTCTTCTACTGTTCAGGTCTGTGTTCATGATTTCTATTATAATAAGCTATATAATATATAATATGTGTTATATAATATGTTATAACAGTTTGTTGCTTCAGTCATTTTGAATGATGTCACAGCTGCTGTCATTAACCCGTTCGATGATCTTAAAATACAGATTTCATCTTATTGATCCTCGTTCAGAAACAGACCTGGTGACGGTGATCCATGTCACTTCTCTCTTTAACTACAAACACGAAAAACTCGTTCTGCTGTTTGTGTGAAGATGCACCTGTGTATCACCTGTGACAGAAACACGCTCGGTGGAAAGGAAGCGCAGGTAGTAGATCACGTGCCGCAGCGTTGGCTCCATCACTGCCCACAACGTCCTCCGATCATCAGCCGGTGTAGCTGGACCAAACGCCGCCGCAAACTCAGGAAGACACAGAACTACATTTACACATAGGATCCACAAAAGACAGGTGTTTGGTCAGACTGTATAGGTGTACCTTATAAACTCTGAGACATCAGCTGATGGTCTGCGGGAGTTGTCATTACTCCCCAACACTATAGGGGGCACTGTGGACCAATCAGCTTCATTAGAAGGAAGCTGTATGTGAAGCTGAGTGTGTGCCGTTTCTCGTCTTTATACATACGTTTGGTTACCTGGTGTGTTTCGGAAGAGGAAGCAACGAGTTGACCGACGAGCTGCCATGTTGGAAACATGAACCTCTTTAGTCCTTTCTGATGTTGCATCTGATTGGTACACACCTGTCCTGAACAGTCTGATCATCACACCTGACGTGATGTTCTTGTGTTTCTTTCTCAGGTGAACTGGACTCAGTTTGTGGCTCGTAACCACAGCGGCAGCCTGAAGGTGGAGCCAGAGAGCAGCATCCTGTATAGCACCGCCATCGTCTTCACCAGGGTCAGAAACATCCGCCTTAACTCAGTCTGTACACCTTAAATCATTTAATGTATGTGATGTTGGGTAACTGTAGTTCTATGATGCAGAATAAAGAGACGGACATGAATCTGATGTCACCAACAGGGAGGAGTCACTGACTGTCGTCACCATGGAAACAGAACAAGTTGACTTGTAATGAATCTGAGAGTTCAGAGGAAAATAAGTGTCGCTAACGTCTGTTGTTGATGTTTTGCGTCTCAGCTGTTGGAGTACGATGACGTTAACGACACGGCCGATCCGACCTCTGACCTTTTCCCTCCATACGAGCTGCAGGACTTCAGCTGGTCTCGTCTCAACCTGTCGGGTCCGACCGCTCTGCTCTGTGGAGCTGCCGCCGCCTTCACCAACGGATCACTCTGCCTGCAGGTCAGAGGTCAAACTGTCTCTGTTGTCATGGTGACACCAGGGTCATGTGACCCAGCAGCGGTTAAATGTTGTTTTCCTTCATTCCTTCAGTTTGTTTCCATCATGATGTCAGCAGAGGTCCAATAGATATTAGATATCAATAGATATATTAGATAATGGATATTTATAGATACTTCCCATTAATCATTTTCTCTTTTGTTTTTTTCTTCCAGCTGTCAGTGTTTGAGTCAGAGGGGCGTGGCCAGTCCTGGCCCCGCCTCCTCCACACGGCTAACTCCTCCCAGTTGGGGGTGTGGCTTGACGGTGTGTTGCCACGGGCAACTCGTTCCAGGTTCCTATTGGAGCTGCAGGCTGTGGGCGGGGCTTATCCTCTGAGCAGAGTGGAGGTTCACCGATCAATTGACGACGAGTTCACACCATCAATATTCAAGGTGATCAATAATTCAATCAACAGGAAGTTACACTACTGACAGAAACCTTTTACTTTCACCAAGTTGGCGGCTTCTCTTTTCTCCTGATAACCAATAAAACTAGCAGCTATCAGACTGGAGACAAAACAGCCAATCAGAAAGAACCTCCAATTTTCTGATTGGCTGGAATTGTTATGTTTTAACTGTCAGACAGACCTGAGCGCTCACCTGCTCACCTGTTTGACCTCTCAGGTGTCTCAGTGGGTTTCGTCGGTGAACGGCAGCTCTGATATTCTGGGTTTTGCTCAGTGGAAGCCGGTGGCGTACCGTCAGTCTGATCCGGCTTTGGAGGACGCCACGCCGTGCCGTCACTCTGACCTGCAGCCTCAGAGCGGCGAGGTGATGGCAGCGGCGTCCGGTCTGATCCGAGCGTTCTACGTAGAACCAGAAGCATTCGGACTCAACGTGAGCTTCGGCCTCACAGGAGAACCATTCTACAACAGCACCAAGTTCCTCAGCTGGTCAGTTTCTTTTTAATGATCTAATCAAACTGAATTCATTTTTTCATCATAATTCTTCTTCATGGGTTTCCTTCAGGACGCTGTTGGTGGGCTCCGGCTCTCCTCCCGTCGACTCCTTCTCCCCGTTGGTTCTCACCATGATGGCGGTCGGTCTGGGAACTCCCATGATCCTCCTGCTGCTGGGCGGAGTCTGCATCTGCGTCCGCAAGAGGGCGGCAGCCTCAACGCCGACCTACGAACCAATCAACTGACGGCTGTGTCGCAGCCAATGAGACGACACAGGCGGCTTTGGTCTTTAAAGACTCACTGGTTGTGTTGATGGACCGGTGACATCACTGTCCATCCAGCCAATCAGGACCCAGGAGACTTTTTCAAACTTTTATGCTCGTTTCTGATTAGTGAAGAAAATGTTTGTTTCTAAAGATTAAATTTAATCTCCAGTGAGACGGCAGAGAACCTGTTTCTTTTTAATTAAAGTAGAAATCCGACTCGAACCAATATGTTAGTGCGTCTCTGTCCTGCCTGACTTCCTGTCTGAGGCTCTGGGCTCTAAGCCCATTGGTTACTGTGGAACGTGTTTCATGTTGCTCGCTGTAGTTCGGTCCAGTGGAGCCGAAGGTCACTGATTGTTTTCAGAGATGTGACGTCATTTTACTGAGTGGACAAATCAGAACCGCAGATGATTCTGGCAGCACTGTGGGCTAATGTTTTTATGAATGAGTCGGTGGTAACGTAGCAACAGAAGAAGACTGTTTAGCAAGTAAATGCAAAACATCGCAGAACGCGAAAACTCTTTAAAACAGTTTTAAATCAAACGCTTCAGACAGGAAGTGAATCTGTTACTGAAGTCAGTTTGTTGACAGAAACAGGTTCCTTCAGATTCTCGCAGAACCTGGTTCCTTTAGATTTTTAAATCACATTCCACATTTGATCATTTTTTTTCCTTGAGGTTGGAAAGTTGGTTTCAATAAAGATGTTTCATATTAATCTGATGCAGAACACAAGATCAGTATTTATTTGAAGTTCCACTTCATTCACTCGTGTTTAACTGTTTATTTAAGAAACTTCACAGAAAAATCTGAAACATTTAGTCAGACCCCGAAACTAACGAGTCCAGCTGCTGCGACACTCTGACCGTCAGCTGCTGAATGAAACATTTTTAAGAAACAAAATTAAGAAAATGAAATCATCTGGTTCTGGTCCTCCACAGCCCTCTCTAGAGGACTTATCACCACACTGGTGCTGTGGTCCCCTTCAGGCCCCTGGTCCAGAGCCCGGTAAGTAATCCACCCAAGAATACGGAACTGACTCTTTAAATCCTGAACTCAAGTTTAAACTGAAAAATCTTATTTTTGATATCTTACTTAATTTGGGATTTTAGAACCAGGACCACTGAGGTCCAGTTCTGACCCAGTTTAGACTGGTTTAGGTCCAGTGTGAGGCTGGTTTTCAGCCTGTTGGAGTTAAATTCAGAAGTTAAATTCTTTTAAACATGGAAGTTCGTCGACTCTGAACACGTTCATCCTAAACTGATTACAGAAGATTTAAATTAAACATTACCACTCGTTCACAGACAGAACTGAACTTTAATGAAGGTTTAACAGAGTCCAGTTCTCTGCAGGTTTGTCTTTAGTCCTGATCCCTGATGGATCTCAGTATGTCTTCTGGATCATTTTAAACTCCACATGTCATTAAAATACTGCTGTGGGATAAAAACCACACTCAGTCTTGGTCCTGGACTAGGACCTGGTCCAAGTCCTGGTACAGGCGTCTCTGGTGTCCTAGATCGACTCAATCTGGCGGCGGACCTTCTCGGAGGCGAGGCGGTCGAGCCAGCGCTGACGGACGACCACCACGACGGCAAAGAGAGCTGTCAGAGCCAACATGGCCACCTCGAACTTCCAGAAGAGACGCTCCTCCATCACCGCAGAGCGACAGCTGGGGGGGGAGGGTGAGATGTTAGGGGTGGGAGGACTACAGCAGGTATATCAGCCCTGAATTGAGCCTGCAGGTTTTCCTCTCAGGCTATATACAGTCTGCCCTGCTCTCTAGCCTCCAGCTAACACCTGTGCAGGTGTTGTCTGCTAGCCTCCAGCTAACACCACCAGTCTGACCTCTTGTACTCGTCCCTGTTGGATCTGGTGCAGTTGACTCTCTCCACGTATCCCGTCGGTCCACAGGATGACCACGACCTCTGAAACACAACAACCTCATCAGTCCATCAAGCTGGCGGATGACATCACCCTGACTGGGCTCATCTCTGGTGGGGATGAGTCCGCCTACAGGTGGGAGACTAACCATCTGGTGACCTGGTGCAGTCAGAACAACCTGGAGCTCTAAAGACTGATTCTGATCACTTTAAAGACTCTTGCTGTTGTCATGATAACCAGCAGCTGGTTTCAAAACTCTCAAGGCGTTCAAGGACAGGATCTTTAAATGTACTTAAAACTTACAGTCTGGAAGGCGTTGCACTGCGAACACTCTGTCGTCACCACAAACTCCTCCAGCAACCAGCAGGGGGCGACCACCGCTTTCACTGCTGCAAGAGAAGAAGAAGAGGGTCACACCACGCCCCCAGGAAGTGCGCCAGGCTTTGAAGCCCGTGTGACATAGTGGCCAAACCGTGTAATTACAACTTCTGGGTTGTCAGGTGATGCACACTGAACCAAGAGATGTTTCCCACAGACTGCAGATCTGCAGTTTACCTGTAGTTCTGTCGTCGCTGAGCAGAGCCGCTCCGAACACTCTGAAACACAAAACATTTCAACATGTCAGTCCGAGGACACTCTGACCTCTGACGACACTCTGACCTCCGAGTACAGACTGACCTGAGGGAGACGAGGCCCCAGAACAGAGCGTGGAGGACGAGGACTCGAGGCCGACAACAGGCCACGGGGATCCGGCAGTCGCTCTCCATCAGCCTGCTCCTCCACCAGGACGACACCGCAGCCACCCTGGGACCAGGTACTGACTGGTTCTGGACCTGTTTACTGTCTGAGTCAGCTGGTTTCCTGTCTGTCTGCCTGTCTCAGGTCTGCCTGTCTCAGGTCTCCCGGCTGCTGAAACCTGAAAGATAAAACAGATCAATCAGTCTGATGTGTTCTGATTATCTTTATTCTGTTGATCAATAACAGGTTCAGCCTTCATACTAACATCTGTCCAGGCTTTATAGTAATAATAAAGTGAGAAACAGAAGCATTAACAACATTTACATTTGTCATAAAGTTGCAGCTATTGATCCAATTAATCACTTGTCCCCCCCGCAGGCCTTCCCCGGTGAAACAAACATTAAATAGAACAATTCATTAAAAAGAATCAATTCATTGATTGTCAGACTATTTGGATCTGATCAAAGTGAAGAAGTTTTTTAATAAACAACAATAATCAATACGCTCTCAACACGGAGTCTCATTATGAACACGTACTGTTTGATTTGATTCATTATTCTTTTAAAATCAATTAGTATGTTAATCATCTGATCGTTCCTTTACGGAAGTTCTCCGTGTGGTTCTGATTATTGATTTCTACATAACTTTATTTTACAGCTCCGTCACTTTGTACAAACTCTCTAGCTGAAACGATTAGTCGATTGATCAATTAGTGGATCGTTTGAATTATTTCCTGCTTCCAGCCTCTGAAATGTGAATATTTTCTAGTTTTCTGAGTTTTACATCTCAGTAATTTATTTGGGTTTTGGACGAAACGAGACATTTGAATATGTGGACTGGACTCGGGGACAATGTTCACTGTTTTCTGACCAATCGATTAATCTAGAAAAGAATCGACAGCCTAATCAATGGAAATGATCGTTAGTTGCAGCCCTATCTTCACACAAGTTGAACTGTATTTTAATCACAGCACAGATCCAAAACAAAGACATCAGGCGTTAGCAGATTAGCTAACAGAGTTGATCGTGATTCTTGAATCTTTATCAAACTGAATAACGACACAGAATAATCAACGTTTAGCGTGATTAACGATTTAATGTGAAACATTAACTACAACACTGAAATTAACGATGTGTGCTGTCTGTTTACCTGCTAATGCTAACAGTTAGCCTGCTAACACCGTACTTACCTAAAGACGTTAGCTAGCTAGCTTTGCTCCAGTTCTGAACGCTCACGGTGATCCACTGAAACAGCCGCCATTTTAAAGTCAATGCGGGAAAGAAGACGAAGAACAAACCGTTTCTAACAAACTGACGTTAAATCTACCGACTATTACCGGACATTCCGCGGCCTGCGACCGACAGTTTGGCAACAAATAACACCGGTAACACTTCCGGTACAGGATTTCAGAATAAAAGCACCGTCTCCACAGAATTAAAAATTAGTTTGCAAAGTGGCGCTACGCATATATATGCAACAGGCCACGGGGATCCGGCAGTCGCTCTCCATCAGCCTGCTCCTCCACCAGGACGACACCGCAGCCACCCTGGGA